>APFE031444739.1:0-11570 GCA_000404065.3 Pinus taeda
TCACGAGCCGTTTTCACGTGAAGATCCTGCAAAAAAATTGCCATGCAAACACCACTATCATTCCAAGTGCATTCTCCTGTGGATTCGTGAGAAAAAATCATGTCCACTTTGCAGATCTGTTATCCGTGTTGGGTAGCTTAAACTCTGCGGAATAAGGTTTTATTTTTTCTGTAATTTTCCTTTTTCCTTTAACGCATTATCATAACTTATGGTATGATCTGTTCTAAATTTTACTGAGTTATTTCATTGTATTATTTTATTAAATTTATTAATTATTAATTAAAAGAAAAATCTCTCATGAAAATGAAAATGTGGTTAGAATGTAATGTTGCTAAATCATGATATTGTAATAAATTATATTTACAAATAAATAATATTTATATTAAGATGAATAAGAATTTTGATATTTATTATATATAAAATGTTTTGATTATAAGAGTTTATAGACAACTTGTATATATGTGTATTTTGGAAAAATGTTTCTAAAATATTATTCAATTGTCAATAACTATTAGTAAATGGTAGAAATTTCTATATAAAATTTTAATGATAAAATAATTTAAATGTTAAAATTTATTTTAAAACTTATTAAGGTGTTTTTAATTGAATTGATTAAATAAAAAGAATGTTATATAAATATCATTTATAATAATCAAAATTTAAAATAGTTGATTATTTAAAAAAAAAATTGAAGCCAAATTCGATAGTTAATGTTTGGAAGAAATATCTATTGTCATTCGAAAAGAAGCCGTAAGTAAATTAAGTAAATTAATTAAGCGAAGGAGTTTACAATTATAATCATAATTGCATAAATGTATACCCTGTTTTGAATGAGTGGACATGGCTTACCAATAGCCTAGCCTTGGTATACAAGATAAAAATACAAGACCCCAGCCCAAAGACCCCTATGAATGTTACCATATATGGTTTTCTATAGTGGGTTTCCCACCTTTGACACCTTTGATACATATTTTAGGTCATAACACTTTCTCTATGTTACTGGTTCCTCCAAATGACACACTATGTGTCTTTTCTCTGCCCCCCTCCACCTACCACCCCCCCTTGACCTATTTGCCCCTCCCCCGTCACATTGCTTTCTTGTGTACCCTGCTCTCCACCGAGTAGCTTGTATGGGCTCCCTCTTCAAATCTCTATTTCTTTCACTCATTTTTCCCCTTTTACCTCTTCATTTTCTATCAGTTGGTTTCGACGTTGCCACTTCTTTCCTCCTCGGTACCCCCATGCTTATCTTCTCCTCCTGGTTTCTTATGCGATATACTTAGGTGATGCAAAGTGGTTGTACTTCATTAAACTCTCGATCACACCCACTATAGCTGGAATTGAAGACTACTCCAAAATCAAGAAAAAAAGTGTATGAAGCATAAGAAAGATGAACCTAGTCTAGTTTTAAGAGTTGATATTAAGTTAAACTACATCTCTAGGATGAAACAAGAAGCAACGGTGGCCAAGTTCACTAAATAATGGACATGGCAGTCATGAGAAGCTAGAGTATCAAACATTTCATTCTAGTTATAGGTTATTCTCTAAGATGCATTATATTTGTAGAAGGTTGGATGGGACGTATTACACAATTGATCTAGAATCTAGGCAAGCTTTTACATTGGTAATGAAATTGGGCTTCACGAGGTCTCTTCCTCAGAAAAGGGATAGTAGAATTTTATGCTCACATTAATTGGATTTCAGTGGTTCTATGGTGGGTTAGGATTCCAACACTCTCCTTGTGGTTGTGGTCACATGAGGTATTTCCAGAAATTAATAATATCCTCGAGTTTTATTATGAACTCGAATAATTGATCTTGATTTAAACATGAATGCAACAAAATACATATATAAATACAATGATGCAGTAGAAAAAACATTTCATTTAATTAATATCAAACACTGAAATATGCTTACAAATAGAATGGAAGTAAGAATAGCGTAGACGATGGTAGCTTATCTCCGAGAAGAGATGTCGTGGGTACTTGCCTTTGAACTATGTTATAATGTGGCTCAAAGGCCTATTTATTATTTAGAAACCATGGAAAACCCTAAAAATCCAAAAGCCTAACCCTAGGAGATGAAGTGCCAAAACTGTGGGCAACTTTTCGATAAATTGGTACATCAACTTCCTTGGGTCGTAACTTTGGCATACGTTCTCTGTTTGGCTATCATAATATCTTGTTTCGAGGATCTCAAAGAGAAGGCGAAAGAAAACTCACAAGTGAGTTTGAGACTTTTTTGCCTCTCCTTTTTCCCGAAAAACGTCGTTTAGGGCCTTAAAAAGGCTTCGGAAGCTGAGGACCCTAAAAACTACCAAAAATAGTAAATTGTGATACAATTAAGGAAACCAAAAAAATAAAAGAGACAATGTTGAGGATCCAAATGGAATGTGTGAGTGGACACCAATATCCACCTGGATCATTCCTCTCCCCTTAGGAAGCAACGGTCCACATTGCGTGCAAAGCTTCCATGAGGTGAGGAAATTTATTTTAAATATGGTCCCTAGTGAGATCTTTTGCAATCTCTGATGTGTCCAGCAATGGTGGGAAGCATTGTCGAGGGCGATACACATTGAACAATTGGTTCAAGCCAAGGAATGGAGGAACAATGTGCTCCAAACCAATTGCAAAACTGCAGAATACTTTTTACGTACGATAGTCAATCTTCTCGAAAGCCTATTGTGGTCTCCCAATATATACTCGATAGTACTTGGGAGCACAAGTCTGTACGGGCACTTGTCGTATCAAGGAGGAGGAATCACCCAACCTACGATGAAAACGATAGTTACGAGGCTTTACGATGCCGGAATATGTGTCTAGCCTAGACTTGTAGATGTTGTTCGTTAGGTTACAAAGCTTTTTTATGTTGATTGAGGTTTATTTTACAATTGAACTTTCCTAATAAGTTTTCCTTTAATGTTCACCGCGTGATGTAGATATACAATTCCCAAATATGCAATCTAAGATGATAAACAATCATTTACTTTCTTTTTGCAATGAAAATCCTAGCTACTAAGGAAAGAGAAGTAAAATTCTTTCAACATAGAGCAGAGAGCACACAGTAAGATGCACTGTCCTAAATCAATTTCCGCATGCAGTCTAAATGCGAATTCACATGCATGTATTTGATATTTAGTTTCCTTAATGTGAGAATGACAAAAAAAACTAAGTACAGATCTAAACTATCTTTTCTCATAGCGACACTTTAACAATTTATTTTCAAGAAATGAAAGGAAGACTGAGACGACACTTTCAATTTTGACTTGAAAACTACTTTCAACACTTCAAATAATTGATTATTCAAATCAAATACTACGGAAAAAATGTAATCGAATATCTAAAAGAGGAAGAACTAACGACACTCTTTTCTTTGACTGAAAACGACACTTGCGACACTTTCAAATCAAAAGACAACTATTCGATTAATGCTACTTTTTGCAAAGGAGAACTGTAAATGATGAAAAATACATAAAAAAACATTCACAATTCTTTATCAATGGAGGCTGGGTAATGGAAAGGAATAAGGTTTCAACAGTGATATACTGATCATAGACAGCAACAGTTTCACTCAATCATTGTACTTGTAACTCAAGGAAACAGGGATGCATCTCACCAAAAACACACAAGAGGTGCGATGCATCTAGGTTGCCAATGAGAGATAGTGCGATGGTCTAGGGACGAGATTGAGCTTGGTTTTCACTCACATTTTGCAGCTAAGTTTAGTGATTTACGCTTAGCTGAGGATAGACAGTAAACACAAAATATAGGGGCTAATATAGTGACGTTATTTGAGCTACCACAAGAGCACTTAGGATGTTTTCAAGTTAATTGTTCAGTTCATAAACTAACCTGGAGATTAACTAAAGTAGTGTTGATCTACTTTGTAGTTGCATAGAACAAGCAGTTCGAAGGCTAGTTGGCTTAACTTCAGGTTTTGTCTGTAGTTTATGAAGAAAACGATAGTAACTAACAATCAAACTATTCATTCTCTAGCGTCACCATTTTGTTATCAGGAAAGCTAGTGTCTATTTAGAGCTGCTAGTCCCACTAAGACAGGTAGCTATCTTTGAAAAAAACAAACTAAAGTTACTTGTGTTTTCCTTTATGAGATATAGATGAGACAAAAGCATAGAGTACAAACCTTAGTCTTTCGCTTGGATTCTTGCTTGTTTCCTCCCTCCTTTTGACAAAGTTTCACTAGTATTTCGTCACTTGTCCCGCTTCAAAGAACCCTTGTAGAGTCAAAGCAGCATAAAACTATCAAAGCATAGAGATCTATAGCCATAAAAAATATAGGATCAGATGTATATTAACCATACAAATGCATACACCAATGCAAGATTTAGAAGTATACAACAATATGGAGGAAAAATCAAATAGCTTTATTGATAGAAGTAGTAGAAGAGAGGATTACAACCGAGCGGTTTAAACCAGTGCCATCCTCCCAGCATGAAAGCCCTCTTCACCTCATGAAAACCTAGATCACCCAACACTACAATGTTTCACAGAGAAACCAACAACACTTCCTTACAAAAATATAAAATTCTAGCCTTCAGATCTCTAAGATGAGGGATCCATATATATATATATATATATTTGCAGGTGGGTGAGTCAACTTCTGGGATTTTGATTAGTGTCATTTCTCTTATAGTTCTTTCTTCCACTTAGAGATTTCATGATCTTTTACTCATCCCTGGCTGAATGCAAATAGGGAAGTGTCAAATGAGCAATTTCTAGAAGATTCTGTGGGTTTCCACCTAGCAAACTGCCTCTACCATTTGTCTGATGTCACTAATCACACACTACAGAAGTATGCATCGCACCCTCTATGTGTAACAAGTGAGATGCATCACACCCTCAGCATGGAGCAGTCTGTATGGTCTACTGTTGACAAGTTCTGAGTAGTTTTTTAGGGAGAACTTCCGGGAAATGATGTAATCAGCTGATCTTGTTCCTTTAGGGTGTGAAACAACACTTTTAGGGGTTTAGAATCCCTTGGTTTATGGACATATGTGATTGGGGTTGCAATGCCCAAATATGTCTATAACAAGAAGGTTAGCTAGGATGACTTACACACCTGTGGCGGGATGAGGACAGGCTTCTACATTTGTAATGGAAGTGGTCTTCTTAATAACTCTTCCTCAGAAAATTGGTAGTGGAATTTGATTCTTACACGATGTGGATTTTAGTGGTCTTATGGTGGGTTAGACTCCTAACCCTCCCCTTTAAGTTCAACTCAAATGAGGCATTTCAGGTAATCAAAAATATCCTAGGGTTTTATTATGAATGAGACTCCTCATAAAAAATAATTTTCTATATCTCAATTGCAAGAATTTTGTTTGGTCTCAACATAGTGTCTAATATCCCTAACATAATTTCTAACCTAATGGTGGATTTTAGTGGTCAGTTAGGAAAAGCTAATGTGGCTTTTGTGATAACTCTAAATACGCAATTAGGTTTTAGGGTTCAATGAATATGGAATAGGGCTATCCGCCTTGACCACTCTAGACTCATGATGGATTTGAAATAATTTGATTACTACAAAGACCCCTATGAATTATTTCACACATAATATTCTCTAGTGGGGTTCCCAACTTTGATACCTATAACACATCATTTTGGTCACAAGACTCTCTCTGTTTTAGTGGCTCCGTCACATGACTGTTTATGTGTCTCTTCTGTGCCCCTCTCCACTTATCACCACCCACCACATAGGGGTTTCAGTATGGTAGCAATATCATACCATGTGGGTTCATACTCGGGGATATATATTGAGAAAAATATGAGATAATATATTTAGCATATAATAGCAGGTAAAGGGATTTTATATTGGTAGGTATAAAAGATGGAGCTCAAAGTTAATGAAAAAATATAAAGGGGTATAAAAGATATTAATGAGAAAATGGATACCTAAAATATCTCGCAAAAGTAGGGTTCTTTTAATTGGGAATGTGTATTGGGTTCAGATTCGTTGGGGGTTAAATAATGTGATTTTTAGAAGTATTTCATAATATGTATTCAAAATAACGTTATTTTTAGTATGCCACGAACGCACGTGATATGCCAGAGGTTCATTGAGTGAAGCGCCTATGCCCCCCCCCTTGCCCCGCTAAGTCTATTCACCATTCCTCAATAACATTCCTCACTTGTCTACCCCACTCTCCTCTTAAGTACCGTGTCATACCCTATCTTTGAATATCTATTGTCTTCAGTCACTTATCCCCTTTGACCTCCTTTTTCATGAGGTGGTCTCGAAATTACAACTTCTTTCCTCTTAGGTAGATTTTCTTACCTTCTCCTACTAGTTTCCTATGTGACATATCTAGGATATCTAAAGTGATGGTACTTCCTTAAACTCTTGATTGCCCCCATTGTAACTAGCAACGAAGACTATTCCAGAATCAAGAACAAAGTGTATAAACCATCACAGAGATGAATGTAGTCTAGTTTTAAGAGTTGATATCAAGTTAAAATACATCTATAAGATCGAAGAGGAAGAAATGGTGACCATGTTCACTAGTAAAAGAGTGGAGATCGTAGTCATGAGAAGCGAGACAATAAAAAATTTCATTCCACTTACAGGTTACTCTGCCACATGCGTTATCATTGCAGAAGGTTAGCTAGGATCACTTACACACTCAGGAAGGATGAGGACAGGCTTCTACATTGGTAATGGAAGTGGTCTTCCTAATAATTCTTCCTCAGAAAATTGGCAGTGGAATTTGATTATTACACTATGTGGATTTCATTGGTTCTATGGTGTGTTAGACTCCTAACCTTCCCCTTTCAGTTCGATTCAGATGAAGTATTTCAAGAAACAGAAAATATCCTAGGGTTAGATTATGAACGAGACTCATACAAAATGATTTTCTATATCTCAATTGCAAGAATACTGTTTGGTATCAACATAGCATCTAATATCCCTAACTTAATTTCTATCGAAGAAGGATAAAAATCACAGAAGAATGGCCTCATATAATGATATAATCATGTGGGGTAGGATGTCCCTAGTGCGAAGGAAAAAACAAGTGGGTTTAAAAATTCCATAAGGGTTTGGATTCGAGTATCCCTCCCTTACACAATATAAACTCTAAATGGAATACTTCAAAGGAAACTATTTTGGAAATGAGGGGAAGTGTCTCAGAGTTTTCCTCAAGCTTTGTAACCTAACGAAAAAAATTAGACTTGGTGAATATAACTTGTTTTGTAATAAAAATTTATTGGCATAGATGCATAAAGAATATGAGTTGCTTACATAGATAGAATAAACTTAATTCATTATTTATAGATGAAGATAATTCAATGATAGAAAAAATAGTGTGAAATTTTGATCTAACTACCCTTAAATTAGGCATTTAAAGACACATTTGAAAAACATCATTTGATAGAAATAATTATGATTCTCTTTTATGAGTTTTTTCATTCCATATTGGATTGCAAAACCTCGGTTGGAAATATTCCAGAACAAGATTGATAATTATGTTTTTTCTTGTAATTATGACTAATATTTAGTAATAATTCCACTAATAATCTTGATTTGCAACCAACAACTACATTATGAGTTATTTATTAGTATGTATGATCTGAGTGCCAAATTTTCCATACTGGAATATTATGGATGACATCCTAAGAAAGAAAGAAAGAAAGAAAGAATTTATTTTAACTTCCACCACCCTAAAGATAGCCTATGGGACATATTGCTTCTTCATCTACTTCATGTATTTAGCCCTTTTTCTGTGAAGCTTCATCATAAATGCTCCCATATTATGGACAATAGCTAAATAGATTATCCCAAGAGCTAGCTACCAACATATTTGCATATCCATGTTGCCTTTGGAGGCCTCACATTCTAAAATGAAATGATTTTATGTTTCCACTTTTATGGAAGAACAAGATATTCATACTCTTTCCTCCCACACTTGTTTTGGCCTTTCTCACCCCATTTCACAATGGAGTTGATGATAATTAGTCCTTAATTGAACAATAAGAATTTTGGCTCTCCAATAGATATTGGCGTCTATGTATGCTTTTGGTTTATGAATATGAGTGGGATTAAACACTTTAATATAGTTTTTTTTCATTCTTCCTAGCTCCTTATCCCAAGTATGTGCTTTTGGAACTAATCCATAACAAAAGATTTTATCTCTTTGTTGTTTATGGGATAGGTGTTCAAGAAAATGTCTCATTCACTAAAATATTTATTATTTTGTTGCATCCAATTTTTTTTTTTTGGTTGTCATTAAAGAGAACCTTACACCATCTACCCTCTTCCATTTGCTCAATTTCTTTTAAATACCCTATGACTTGTACCATAGCAATTGCTTCAATAGGAGAAGCCCATGCTTCACTTAACAATAGAGCATAAGGAACTTCACTACTTTAAATCTTAAGTTTGTTTGTAATTGAACATTTCTGAATTTTATCAAATTGTCTCCAATGCATGTGAGATGTACTACTTGCCCATAGTTCACAACCATAGAGAATCACTAAAATCACTAGAATCCTAAAAAGAGTTTGAATTTTTTTCTAGTCCCATAAGTATGCCTCTCTACGCCTATTTTGATAAGCATAAAATGATTTCCAAGCCCCAGAAGTGATTTTCATTCTACAACAATCCCAACGTAGTTTTTGTTGAAGTCAATTTCGAGGTATTTGTAATCCGCAATTTCTTTGAGAATGTTGCCTTGAAAATATAACTTATGTTGTTAAACATAAAAACATCATCTGAGCTTAGATTTTGTTGAAATCAATTTCTAGGTATTTGTAATTCGATTTCTCATGCATTTCGTAATAGTTGCATGTTATTGCTTTAGGGTGAATAATTACTATAGTTTCAAATATCTTCATTCATTCTTCTTATGTCTATGCTCCAACCAAAGATTCTTTTTTCCAATGGAAAAATCATAATTTTATTCATATTGAGTACAATTACATGTTGTAGATGTTTAAAAAACATATGCTTTATCAAAACTTGTCCCGTTGGAAATAGGAGCTAAAAATAATTTATTGTTTATCTATGCTTTCCTACTTTTCGTTTTTTTTTCCATTTTCGACCAACCTTCATTGTTGGCCATGGTTGTTACAATAATCATTTGTGCCTCATTTGTGGCAGTCAGGATTTCATTTTCAGAATCTGAGCTTTCTGTGGAGTATGCTCGCCTGTTGCCTCCAATTTCTTTCCCTGGGTTGTGTTTCTCACATTGTTGTTGTATATTGGTTGTCTTTGGATCTATTGAGTATTCAATGTGATTTTCATCATTCTGTAGGGTGTGTAGAATGATTTCTTTGCTGAGTTCTAGATTATTTCCTAGATATTCTGCTTCTTTAAAAATGTTGGTGGTTTTCGTGTTTTTTCCTCTACTATGTCATCTGCCCATGTGGCTGAAAACCACCAGCCTTTCAGCTTTGGTAGTTGTATTCTTTTCCTATCTTTTTTGTTTTGTGGGCACGCACTTTTTAGATGACCAGTTTGACGACATATGCGGCATTGAAAGGTAGTGTTTTCATAATCAAGGGGTTAGGCCCATTGCTTTTCATTATGGAGTAAGAGGATGTGATCTGGTAATAATTTACTGAGATCAACCTCCACACAGATCCTGGAAAATGTATAGATATCTTTGGATAGGCGCTCATTGTCTACTTTTAGGAATTTCACCAAGGCGTTGCTCATGTCTTCTAATACTTTGAAGTGCCAAAAGTGTAGAGGTAAGTTATATAATTTTATCCACACTAGAATTTTGGAAGTCACCATGGTGTTTGGGTCAAATTTCGGGAACCAAGATGTCAATAGAAGGATAGCATTACCCCAAAACCATGGCCCCTTGTTCAATGCATTTTCTCTGTCCTTTACTGTGTCAAGTTTGACAATAAAATACCATTTTGAATAGAGATGGAAATCTCAGTTTTTTGTCCAAATGGAGTAAACCCATTGACGAAGGGCTTCGGGTAGGGAGATTGTTAATGTAGGGTTTTGAGTTGGCTGCTCGACGATGTAGGCCCCAGGGGTTGTAACTTGCTATTTTGTTTTCGCTTGAGTTTCCATATTCCCCTTTATTGCATCTTGGAAGGAAACAGGTCCTTTTGAGCTTGTGTCGGAACAACCTCCATGGAGTCTTCAGCTAAGACAGATGGTTGAATCGGTTCCTATGTCGTATTCTTTTAGCTTCTACTCCTCCTGCAAAACTTTTCCTATGTAGAGGGGGAGCTGTTTGGAGGGTGGGATTCGAGTCCTTTCTTGTATCCTTTGTTTGAGTGTTTTTATTGCATCCCATCTCCCTATCTTGATGCATACTATGTTCCCTTCCATGGATTTGATAAAGATATTACTTTTTCTACCTTCGTGAATTTGAGGAGCAGATGCTTCAGGCTCCAATATTAGGATGTTTTCCTCATCCTGCACAATAATCGCGTCTCTATGTTGTCAGCTCTGATCTATGATCTAAGGCTATGATCGAAGGCAGAGAGGAGACTTTTTGTGATGAGACCTCTAGATCTGGGTTTGGTGTAGACCGTTTTGTTCGTTGGGCGCTAGATCTATTTGATCAGTGGCAGATGTAAGGTTTATACCCCCATTCTATTTTCCATTATGTTCTTCTTCTATGCATTGGGTCTATAGTTCATGCGAGAGGGGCATCTTGGCATCTGCACGCCCCCAGAGTTGTCCTCGTTGCTGCAATTCGGGACTGAAAGAAGGCTTTTAATGAACATGCATCTCGATCTGGGTTTGATATAGGTTGTTCGGTCTATTGTGTGCCAGGTCTGTTGGATCCTTGGAAGATTTGTGATTAATGTGCCCTTCAGTGGTGAGAGGGACCAATCTAGGTCCTTGCAGAATCCTTTCAGTGTCTGTGTTATCAAACACTGTATCTAGGCACCACACTCTAGTTAGCTCAGATCGAACCATTGTGAATGCGATGGGGATTAAACAAGACTTCCTACAACCGATGTGGGTTGTTATAGGGCTAGATTTGATTGCCATAACTACCATTTTTTGGAAACTTCGTTTTGGAAATACAATGACCAGATACCTCATATCTGTTATAAAGAAACTCCAATCCATCAAAATACACCACAAATCCATCTCCACTCATGCCTTTCGATTGCTCGGTTCCCACAGAGAGTTGTTAATCTCCCCATACATTTGATTTGGTCGTAGATCTACTTCTAGGGAAACTCTAGATGGATAAACCCCTACTACATTTGTGCGAGATTGAAATTCCTTTGTTGTGGGGAGAGAAAAACCAAAGTATTATTTCTGATCGAGGTGCGCAGTTTTCCCTATCAGGTCTAGATCCAACATAGCTTTGCGTCTCTTTTGACTTTTGATCATTCCATCATGCATTGCAATGACCTACGGATCCAAAACGCACTCAATGTTTCAGCTCCTTTTGCCTTCGCTCAGTCCATCCTGGTAGTGCTCTGTCCCTTCTAACGTCTGCGGCACTTCTCAGGGTAAAATTTGCAATCTGAGACACTGCCATTTCCCCTAGGCGATGCTCTCCCCTCGTTTTCCCCATCCCAAAGATTCATCCCCCTATTGGGTCACATTCTTTCCCTCCTTTATGGTTG
>APFE031444743.1:0-25227 GCA_000404065.3 Pinus taeda
TAATATAAAAATAATAATAATAATTAAATAAATAAATAAAATTTGACCTGGGTCCTAGAGTCGAATATAGCCGTTGGAGTCTCTGCTCAGTCTATTTAACATGTGTTGCTGGATTTGTTTCTTCAACATGTCCTGACGATGAACCACACTAGTTGGTTCGAAACGCGTTGAAAAATGTCTGTCTACATGTGATTTACGCCGAAGTTATTCTTTCATCTATCATTTTTATTAATAAAAATAAAAATTACATCATATAATAGAGTTTGACATCATAGCATCAATGGTGGCACCCTAGCATTATACGTTCTTCATTACATTACAAAATTTAGGGTAATTAAAGGTTTTTCACACCTATAAACTCAGTATAATCTATAGAGTGTACCTCTTTATTTGTATATTAGGAAAAAGAGAGTTGAGTGGTCTAACCTTCTAGCTATTTTTGTTGGGTATGTGTTATATTCTTTCCATGACTAGTTCCACGTGTTTTACATTGCGCTAGGCATAGAGAGGGGTTCACAGGGGGGTGGCATTCTGCCTTGTTAGGGGATTTTCAGGGAGGAGATAGTCCCCCTTGTCCGGGGGTTTGCAGGGAGGCAACAACCCCCCTGCACAGGGTTCGGGCAAGCACCCCTAGAAAAACAAAATTATGCAGACCTAATAATAGTTGGGTGGACCCAATGACGGGGGAAAAACCCAAAGATGATGAGCGGACCTACCCATGGTTTTGTGCATGGGTTTTGCACATGGTTTTTGGCATGATGGTTTTATACCCATGGTATTTTTTAGATATGGTCAAGGGAACTAAATTTATGTTATAATCCAGGCTTAATGGATTGGGGTTTATGAATTGTTAGGCATGTATATATATGTATTGTAACATTGAAAGGAATATAATGAAAAATCAATCTGGTAGTCCCGATTTTGGGCTCTAGGGGAAAATATCTGTGTATATTTGTTTTATGTTCTCGCCATTCTTTATTTTTTTGTTTGAAGAATTCATTTGCATGTAATTTTTGTACAGGGTTAAAACCTACATTTAGTATGAGAGTTGTTTTTGCTCCAAGGGGATGCCTTTGCTGTCGAGGGGTTTTTCTCGGGCATGTGGTAGACCCTTTTCAGTGGGAGATCTGTGGGATTGATTCTTGTGGTGAAAGAAGATGGAAAACAGTAGAAAGATAGAGATCAAAAAATTTCATAGTCGGATTTTTGAGTTGTGGAAGCTCAAGATGGGTGATCTATTGGTGGATAAAGATTCGTGTATGAAAAGTTGGATCAGAAGGCAAAGATCAAAATATGGTTGTGTATCTTAGATTCAGTGTTGTTGAATGTATCAAGGGGATCTATGGCGAAGGCTTTGTGGGACAAGTTAGGGATTTTGTACCAATCTAAGTCTCTGGTGAAAAACAAATTCCTGCGGAAATTGTTTTATAACCTGACGATGAAGGATGGAAACTTGATAACAAAGAATTTGAACGCCTTTAATACAGTGATATTCTAATAGTTATCTGTTGATATAAAAATTTCACATGAAGATAAGTGCATTAGTTTATTGTGTTCTCTACCAAATGCTTGGGATAGTTTGGTTGTTGTTGTAGGTAGAAATACAACTACCTTGAAGTTTGATGAAATAGTATCATCCTTGTTTTCGAAAGAGATGAGACAGAAAAATATGGAGAGCCAGAATGGAGATTCCTTTTCTGTAAGAGGACAACCTTAGAACATAAGCAAAAATAAGTCCTTGAGTGGGAGATATAAATCTAGAGGGAGATCTAAATCTCCAAGAAAATTGGTAAAGGTGTGCTGGAAATACGAAAAGGAAGGGCACTAAAAAAAGGAATGTAGATCTAAAGCTCCTAAGAAGGGAAAGGGATATGATAATGCTCCTTATGCAGAAGCAAAAACCACCACAAATGAAGGTGGGGATGTGTACTTGGCTTCTTCTTCAAGTACATATGTAGATCATGAGGCATGGTTGATTGACTCAGGTGCATCCTTTCACTTCACTCCCCATAGGGAGTGATTCTATGAGTATGAGAAATATGATGTCTTCTTAGGGGATGAAAGGAAGGCCATCAGATGTGGAAAACTTCAAGCTGAAGTTGCAAGGTGGAAGGATTATAACACTTTTTGATGTTCTTCATATTCTTGTATTGGCCATAAATCTGATTTTTGTAAGTAAGACGGATGATGCAGGTGTAAAAACAGTGTTCGAGAAAGATACCTACAAGATGGTTCAAGGAGAACTAGTAATAATGTGTGGAGTTTGGATTAGAACTATGTACAAGATTCTGGGTAGCATTCTTATTGATGGGTGCAATAGTTCTGTGGTTCCTGAAAGTGGAGAAAAAAACCTAGTGGCCTCTAGAGAAAAGACCATGTTATGGAATCAAAGGCTTAGACATATTAGAGAGAAGGGCCTTCAAATACTACATGGTAATGGTATGGTAGAAGGTATTTCTAATTTCTCTTTGGATTTCAATTTATGTCAACATTGTGTATATGGGAAGTAGAATCAGGTGAGTTTCCCCTCTAGTGCTAAGAGGGAAAAACGAATATTAAAGCTTGTGCACAGTGATGTGTGTGTACCTGTTTTGGTTCCATCACTAGGTAATTTTGTGTATTATGTCTCACTTATAGATTACTTCTCAAGGAATACATGGATATATTTCCTAAGGGATAAATCTTAAGTATTTGATGGGTTTAAATAATTTAAGGCTCTGGTGGAAAATAAGACAAAGAAGAAGATCAAGGTGTTGAAGATAGATAATGGTGGAGAGTTATACAAGGAGGAATTTGAAGAGTTTTCTAAGAAGTGTGGTATATCAAAGTAGAATACTACTCCATACACAACTCAGCAAAATGGAGTTTCAGAAAGAATGAAGAAGATGTTGATGATGCAATAAGTATGCTCAGTGGTGTCGAGTTAGGACAAGAATTCTGGGCAGAGGGAATGGATATTGCATGTTACTTGGTTAACAGATCAACGTTGGAGGACATGAATCCACATGAGGTATGGACTGGTAAGAAACCCTGTCTTTCACATCTGAGGTTCTTTGGTTGTGATGCATATGTACACGTTCGAAAGGAGAAAATAACCAAGTTGGATAGTAAATCTAAAAGGTGCATCTTTATTAGGTATAAGGATGGTTTAAAAGGTTATAATATTTGGAACCCAGAAACAAGGAAGGTTGTGTACAGTTAAGATGTCATGTTTAGAGAGGTGAAAGATGTTAGTAAACATGAATTCCTACCAAAGGAACCTATGAAGATAGGGTTTTAGCTAAAGGAGGAAGAATCCGACTCTACAGCAGAAGAGGAATCAAAAGATGAAGAGCCACAAACTCCCATTGTGAGAAGATCAACTCGAGAAAGAAGGCAGCCAAAAGGTATAGTCCATCTGCTTTATGTTCAAATTTTGCTTTTATCTATTACTGATGACTATCCAAGAACTATGAAGAAAGCAGTAGATTTAGAGGATGGAAAACTCTAGAAAGAGGCCATTGTTGATGAAATGGCATGTTTGGAAAAAAAATTAGGATTGGGATCTGGTGGAGTTGCCAACTGGAAGGAAACCCATTGGAAGCAAATGGGTGTTTAAGAAGAAGATGAATTCAAAAGACAAAGTGGATAAATACAAAGCTCAATTGGTAGCAAAAGGTTATTCCCAGGTGCCATGAATTGATTTTGGTGATACAGTTTCTCTTGTTGCCGAGTTAGCTTCTATTATATTACTTTTATCTGTTGTTGTTGCATTTGATTATGAGGTAGAATAGATGGATTCATGGGGATCTAGAAGAAGAGGTCTACATGAAGCAACTTGAAGGCTATGTGGTGAAGGGTAAGAAAGAACTTGTATGCTAGTTAAAAAAAGTCTTTGTATGGGTTAAAACAGTCACCAAGTATGTGGTATCAGAAATTTGATACATATATATAGGGACTTAGATTCAAAAGAAGAAAAGTGGATCACTTTGTATGTTTTAAATTAATTGGTGATCGTGTTATTTATTTCGTCTTATATGTGGATGATATGTTGTTGATTGGAAATAACAAAGAAATTATCCTGGATTTGAATACCCAATTGTCCTCCAAATTCAATATGAAGGATCTTGGTGCTGCAAACTATATTTTGGGCATGGAAATGAAATGAGATCGATTAAAGAGGAAGCTATAGTTAAACCAAAGGAAGTATGTCAACATAATATTGCAGAGGTTTAATATGGAGGATAATAAACCGATGAAGGTTTTTATTCTTGTAGGTGTAAATTTATTTGTTAAAGTGTCCCAAGACACAAGAAGAGGAAGGGGACATGTCTTTTGTCCATATGCGAGTACAACTAGTAGCTTGATGTATGTAAGGGTTTGTACTAGACCAGACATTGTACATGCAATGGGAGTATTGAGCAGGTTTATGTCAAAACCAACGAAGGAGCATTGGATTGTAGTAAAGTGGGTTTTCAAGTATTTGCATGGCACTACTGATTATGGCATGTGCTACCAAGGAAGACCAAGATTGGATAGAGTTTTGGATAGTCATGGATTTGTCGATGCAGATTGGGCTGGAGATCTGGATCGGAGAAGATCTAAAAGTGGTTATGTTTTTAACCTATTTGGAGGAGTAGTCAGCTGGATGAGAAAGAGCCAGTATGTAGTGTCACTTTCAACTACAAAGGTAGAATACATGGCATTCACTCATGCAAGCAAGGAAGTAGTTTAGTTACAAGTATTGTGTTCAAGGATGGGGTTGGTGCAGCGAGCTATAAGGATAGACTATGACAACCAAAGTGAAATTGTATTGGCAAAGAACCCTTCTTGTCATTCAAAGACAAAGCACATTGACGTTCAGTATCACTTCTGAGGGATATGGTTGAGGACAAAAAGGTATTGCTCGTAAAGGTGGACACTTTGAAGAATGTTGCGAATGCATTGACAAATTCTGTGAGCACTAAGCGCCCCAGGGAAAAAAAATATGTGGGCCCAATAATAATTAGTCAGACCCAAGAATGTGGTCATGACCAAAAGATGGTGGGCTTACCTACCCATGGTTTTTTTCATTGGTTCTGCACATGGTTTTAGGCATGATGGTTTATTTCTTGTGATATTTTGTAGATCCTGTCAAGGGAACTACGGTTATGTTCTAATCCAGGGTTAATGGATTGAAGGTTATGAATGCTTTGGAATGTATATATATGTATTGTAACATTGAAAGGAATATATTGAAAAATCAATCCGGTAGTCCCGGTTTTGGGATCCAGGGGAAAATCTTTGTGTATATTTGTTTTGTTTTCTTGCAATTGTTTGTTTTTCTATTTGAAGAATTTGTTTGTAGATAATTTTTGTATAGGGTTAAAATCTACAATTTTTTTCCCATACAGGATGTCCAAGGTAGATTGTGTTCATTTTTGGATGGTGTGTGAGTATCTTTATGTTTTCTATTTTTTGCATTTCAACTATTTCATACATTACACATTAAAGCTATAATTAAGGAAACCAAAAATTTAAAGTAAATTAAATTTCATAGTAAGGATTTTAATATTTTTATTAAAATTGTTGTGACAAACTATTCCAATGAAATATCCACAAGAATTTACATATCAATATCTATCTAAAATTAAATAATATTTCAAATTTATAACGTATGTTTTAAAGAGATGATAAGAAATTAAAAGTAAAAAAGGAAAAGGAAAAGAATTAAAACCATGTTTCATCAAAGAAATAGAAAAATGTGTGATATTATCAAATATTTCTTTCACTTGAAGAGAATCATCTTCAACTCTTATGAAATGTTCTTATAACATTTGAAATTGTAACCCTTTTTCTTTCGTTATAAATAAGCAGTTATATTTTTTTAAATAATATTAATAATAAATGTGTTTTTTCTTCTTCTTCTTCTTTTTTGTAAGGGGGAATCATTCATTAAAACATATAGTCATTTACATAATCTAGGATGCATTGCATTGTGACCATTATAACATATATCATATCAAGGGTATTAGCTAAGATTCAAATCCAAGTGCGTGATATTAACATTGTTAGTTCAAATTGTTGGAGCTACTCTTCACAAGAAATAATAATATATGTTAAATATAAAAATTCTCTTGAATACTTCTATGAACAACATGTACAAAGAAAATCTTGTAATTCATAAAGAAATCTTGCAACTCACAAAGACAATCTTGCAACTCATAGGTATAGCACTAGTGAACCTAATGGTTAAGAACATGTTCTTTCTTGTAATAGGTCATAAGTTCAAACCTAGATGGGGGTTAGAGTATGCACACCTCTGCAGACCTTAGCAGTCAAATTTTTGCATAGATATGAGTTCCTTATCCCACAATCAAGAGATATCATACACTAATTTGGTGTCTAGCTTGGTCATGACTTTAAAATTAAATTAATATTATTATAAGAAAAGTTTAATTGGAAAAAGGAAAAGTACTACTAATTAATATCAAAATTATATGTTTGATATGGCATAAAATTTCAATCTTTGATACACTCAATTTCAATAATACACTTAATATAATTAAAAAGAATAAATAAAATTTAACATAAATAATTTTATAGCAATGAATTTCCATTTTTTTAATAAGGGTTTTTTTTAACAGAAATGAGTACTTTTGTATTAAATCCACACCCGGTCCCGGAAAATACCCGGGATATTTACATTTCCATATTTCTAGATGACATATGAGATGTCAAACTGTATCTAATTACCCTCACCCAGATTACATAAAAAAACCCATATCCTATCAATACTCTTATTTTCTAAGAGGAGTATATATGGAAAAATTGGAACAAAAACCACATACATTTAAAACCAAACATTATAGAGTTGATTAATCAGATAGGTTTGTTGGTCAGTTGAGGTCAATATCCCATTGAGGATCTGTAGTAGGACTATCCATACAAACACCTTGTAACTTGAGGTCCATGATGATGTTGCAGAGTGAATCGACTTCATCTTCGAGGCATGAAATTCTTTGTTTGAGAGCCATTATAACTTCCAAGGTATTTCATTCAAAAGCCTTATGTTGATAGAGCCTTACATGTAGGTCATAAAGTTCAAAATCGATGGATGCATGCTCTTTTTTTCAATGGTCACACATCGAAGAGGCTGATGAATCAAAAGCTGAAGAACTAGAATCCATGTGAGGGACAAGTTGACGCCAGTGCCAAAAGAGAGGTGCTATATCAACAAGGTTTAATAGGAGAGAATGACCAAAGGTGACAAAAATAACACCCAATAACCAGGAACTTCCACAAGGCATCCAAAAAGCACAAATTGAGACGAAAAGACAACTTATAGAGACAGAACCCAGAGAAGAGGGTCGAGCCACTCTCAATTGAGCCACATTACCAATAATGGAACTAGGCCCTAGGACAAAGAAGGTACCATCTCTAATCCAAAATATCACAAGGCTGAGGAAGGAGGAATATGAGACTCTTAATTCAAACCCTGTGAGGCCACGGCTCCAAATCACCCTACTACAATTATGGTGAATCCACACTTAGATCACACAACTGAAGAAGGCATGAAGAGAAACTCAACGATCATCACTAAGATTCCATTTGAACCAACACCTAGATGCCACTCTTGACACTAAGGATTCCCACTGTAAACTCCATAGAGAATTAAATATCTGGAATCCATGACAATCGCAAGGAATGAGTGGCATCCACATAAGAACCATTAATGGTGGCATGCTTGCATGAGGCCAGCAACCATATAGTGGCACGTTAGGCTAGAAAAGGACGTGAATTAAAATAGTTAGAGGGCAAGTTAGGGATTTAAAACTATGGTTTAAGAGTGAAATATAGGTGATAATGGGATGAGTTAAGGGATTCAGGTTATGGAGGGGGCACATTAAATCATGGAGGAGAGGAATAGGATTAGGGAACTTAGGGGAGCCAACCATGGAAACCTTAAGGAATAGAAACATATCCACAAATACCATTAATTTTGGTTTTTCCTTCGCCAAAATGGAAAGTCTTCTTGCCTTCAAGTTTTGCTTTAGATTTAATATTTCTAAGGATGTGAAAGAAGCAAGAGCTAGAGAAGGACAGAAGGATACTTTTCATTCAAAGAAACAAAAGGCTTAATGCGTTATCTTTTGGCAGAGTACCCTTTCTCAAGTATTGAATAATGAGGTAAGAGTCACCCACGATGATAATGTCTTGGACACCCTGATTTTGAACTAGCATTATCCCCAAGAAGAGGCCATACATTTTTTCCTAGTTTTTGGATTTCCAACCAAGACCCCATTAAAATTTATCCACAATGTTTCCTTTGGGATTTAGTAATATCCCTAACCTCCTGCTACCCCTATGTTTTTTAATAAGTTATTTAATGATCCATTGTTCATTTTTAGTAAAACCTTCTCTTAATTTCTCTGTGCATTTGGGGAAGGATCTTAAGATTCTCACTATTTAAGAGCCATGTCATGATAGAGAGACTTTCTAGAGTATGTTGATGACTAGATCTTTAATGAAATCTAATAATCTGGTGGTTGGGGTCGATCTGAATTTCTCTATTGATATCTTGGAAATATGGGGCCCTCGTGCCCATGTAGACTCTTTATATAATTATTTTATCCACATTTTGATGTACGATAAAGCATTTGATCTGGATTTGGTCAAATGTAAGCCCATCTAGAGGAATGGAAGATCAAAGGATGATATGGTTGCAAGATGTATTTATCATTTTCTTATGACAGAGGCCCTGATGGAAGAACCCCTTTGTTTTAGAAGTGGATTGGAGTGGGGGGTAAATATTATCATCACCATATCCTCCTCAAGTTCAATGGGGACTTAAATAAGTGTGGAATCCCTTTTAAATTTAATGTATCATGGCTTAAGGATGCCTCTTTCCTCATGCTAGTATCTAAAACTTGGGTCCCTTATAATCCAGATGATGGGGAGTATATTGTAATCTAGTTTGTTGAAAACCCCAAAAGGGTTAAGAAATCTAGGATACAATGGTCTACCCAAAAAAGACATCGAGAGGAGGAGGAGCTTAAAGAAATGGAGGATAACTAGAGGGATTGGAATCTCCTGGAGGGGGATTATCTGAATGAAGTCTCAAAATAAATGATTTATCATTTGGAGGCTGCTAAAAGATGAAGTATGAGAGAAAAATGGAATCTTGGAGACAAAACAATAGAGCTATTTGGTTAAAAAGTGGGGATAAAAACACAAAGTTCTTTAAAAACTTTGCAAAGGGGCACAAAGCTCAAAATACCATATGGGATTTGGACACTCCAGATGAGGGTAGAGCCACATCTTTCAAAGATATTTCTCATTTGGGAAAAAACCATTCTTACATTCTTTTTATGGCCACCCCTGAAGCAATTGTTGCTAAAGTTATCCCTCTCGCTCAATACTTCCCCATATTCTCTAATGGCGAGCATAATCAGAACCTTATGAAGCCTATTACTGAGGAGGAATTGCAAAAGGTTTTGCACAACTGTCAGAAGGATAAGATTCTAGGTCTTGAAGGATGGTCAGTGGAATTATTCATTGGGTTGTGTTGTTGCTAAATCCAACCCTCCTCAAAAAATTAGGCTACCTTTAGGGATTCTCACCCACACAAGTATTTTCCTATTTCGGCTAGCCTTATTTGACTTCCTAGACTCATATTGGACTCTTTATATGCTAGTCATAGAAAAGGTGAGTCAGTAAAATAGATTACAACAAATTCAAATTGAGTTAATGACATAAGTGACGTTGTTTAAAGAATGTCACATATCCATAAAAGTGTGTGTTATTTTTTCATTCTTATTAATCATATATATATATATAATAATATAAGCATAAACAATTAAAAGGTTAACATCACTAAATAGCACATGTAATAAACATAATTAAAAAACTATTACCATAACTAAGAACTACACAAAAGAGGAAATTTATCAAAAAAAAAAAAAAAAATTAAATTATTACAAGATATAAGTAAAAAAAATATTATGATAACCTTTTTTTAAGAGGGTTGACTTCCTTATATAAAAACACATTTGTAATTCATAAAACACACATTTGTAATTCATAAAACATGTTTTATGAAGGTAAATACAAGTAAAATGAAAGAGTTAATTGCTCTACTATAACTCTGAACTAAAATCTTCGTTTCCTGCCCTATATCAAAATTCAAAAACCAATCACTTCATAAAAATATTTATCAAAATATTTTTCATACACTAATCTAAATTCCATTACTATGCATGTAAATAATATTTTTATGTTTAGTTAAAATTATTAATTTCATTAATGAAATGTTATTGACGAGAATTTCATAAATTTTTAAATGCTTGCATAACTCTACGAAAGGGAAGGTAATTTCCATTAATATTAATTCCCATGCATTTATTTTCGGCATGAAGGCCCTTTTTCTCCTAATCTGATTATAAACTATGGAACTCTCCATTAATAAGTTTATTTCAGTTCTGGTGAGAGTTTATTTTTAAAGTTTTAGAAATTAATGAAATGAACTTTACCCGCACAAATATGTATGCCGAAATATTGGCAGTAAAATAAAAATGATCAAATCATTTTACATGATATAAGGTAGGTGAGTAATGTAAATTTAATTATTAAAACCCATAAATATTCACGTGAGGACTTTACAACATGTAAGGAACCATATTTTATTGAACAAAGATAAAATATTATTAAACCTTGTTGTATTATATAGAGGCTCATGTTTAAATATTTTATTAAACAAAATATGACATCAAACTTATCCGATAAGCCCCCACTAATTGGCATCACATGTATGAATGTCATCAGGTTGGAGGACTAGGTTTATACACCCTTCAACTATCCACCTGATGTCAAATGGGAATCATTCACCCAAAAGGTCTCGTTAAACTACCTTCAATTCTCCAACCAATATAACAGGAGAAATGTTGATTTAAAATAGATCTAATCCCTATATTTTAGGGTTTTCCTCACTTGAAATTTATTTATTTATTTGACCTTGTTGCTTTCTTTGGTTGAGGATTTGGTCCTGCTGAAATTCACCCATTTAATAACTTAAAGATGGAGAATATTTACTAGAATTTATAGTGAGGGATCCAAAATGAATTCGTAATTTAGGGTTTTGTTATATTTTGATGAGATTAACCAGCGTTTACTGCAACAATTTGTGAAGAATACAAGGTATGTAAATGTCATTTCACCACACATATTTCTTTTTGAAATGTTTTGAGAAATTATTAATTTATAAAGAAAACAAAATTATGTTTATTGTACTTTATGTATGGTCATTAAATAAATAAATATTAAAAACTAATTTGTGTTTGTGTGATGTAGGGAGGTCGATTATAAATGGGTTGAAACATAAGACAATTAATTCGATGAAGAATTATTAAGGAGGAAACCACCGAGTCCATGCCAAAGAAAAAAATTAACGTTTTCAATTATGAATGAGAAATGAAAACTCTCTTTAAAGAAGATTCTCAAAATTAATTTTTGCTTTATTTAACTTAGTTAATGGACAATTATTCGAATAGTTATTAAATTATGATTCCTATGAGGGAATAGTTTAATTTTTAGAGGCCTGAGTGCCCCTGATGCACATACTGGATCATGATATTTTTGTAACCTTGATTCTACAATTCGAATTTGATATTCTTCCAATTCTCTTCTTATTTTCCGTGACAAACATATGCGGATAAATATTATGCTTTAAAATATTAATTTGATTAATCATTTAGATCACTTTTCATTATTTAATCTTATCTCTTCTCAGATATAGATATTATCAGAGGTATACAGACTAAATTATTTACATGTCTTGTTGTTAATTGAGTTCTAGATGCTTGACATTATTTTTGTTGTTGTAGCAATTCATGTGAATACTATTTCTATCATTTATATACTATGTTTATTTCCTTTGTTTTTAATTTTTTGTCGTTTCATATGCTTATATCTTAAATTTGTCAACAACGTAATAGTTGACCTAATTGATATTGTTTTTGTTGCAGCCTACAGGAAATTTTTTTGTCTTCCAATATTCATATTATCAGAGGATGGTTATAATCTTGAAACTTATCTTTTTTTAAGTGAATGAAAAACTAATAATACACGATGTTTGGTAATTTAATTAACCTTAAATTACTTGCATAAATTATCGTCTAGGGCTAGTAAGCTTATGAAGTGTAAGTGTATTGTATATACTAGAAGTATTTGGTTATTCACACCAATTCTAAATCAAGTTGAGTTATCGAAATATAAATTCTAAATTAAGTTATTGAAATGCACATGAGCAAAGCAATTCTTCCTAGAAAATAAAATGATCACACTCTTTTACCAAAGGCTACTTATGGAAAATCTCACAACTCTACATATAAGTAAATCAATCCCACACTTATTGTAAACGAAAATTAATTTCACTCTTCACACTATATATGTACACACTCGATTTCAAAGGAAAAGGCTATTATTAATCTCATCACACATCTGTAAGAATATCATTCATAATTGTTTGAAACCAAAATGAAATAAATCGTTGCTTAACTACATCCACACTTGCTTGAATTATAAATCACTTATGTTTGAAATGAAACATCTAATTCTAAAAATAAATCATTTGTTTTATAAGGCAAATAAATTTTTGTCTAAGTATAAATCATATTGTTGCTATCACTGTTATTAAGCTTAATTCATGTGCATCTATAAACAAAAGAGATGGTTAGTAAATGAATCAAAATTTGACTTTGAAAGAAATAAAAAATGCATCTACTCAATTGAAAATAACAAAAGGCTTACGAAATTATACAAAAATTATATTTACAAAAAACGGACAAAATCCTTACTGCTCGAGGGGGCCCTCCATGAGAAGATCACGCTATCAATGAAACAGTCAACCATGCATGGAAATGAAAAGGTTCTTGATAAACTGAATATTAAAAACAAAGTTTTAAGTCTTCATTGTCGCATAAAAAATTATTGTGTTTTTGTATGTTGTGAGGTCTTTTATAAATCTTGTATCATTAAATGTTCAGAGCTCTATGCATATCCTTTCTAACATAATGCTAAAATTAACTACGAAAAGATAGCATAACAAAATTCAGTCACGATTTGCTATTAAAAAAGAAAATTGTGACGCATATATATTGTTCCTTGCTCATCTATTATAGTTGGCAGAGTTGACTTTATCCTTGACCACATAACTAGAAGCTTATTTTATCAATCTGGTTCATGAAGGTAGGAGGCAATCATTGAGTGCATTGATCAACACCTTTCCATATATTTCTCTCTCCAATGGGACTTTGCTACAGAATTAGACATTAGCTACAGAATCATCCCAATTCAGTAGCTAAACAAAATATTAGACTAATAATAAAGAACATTACCAACTTATGAAATACAAGACAATTATATACCTGCAATGCCATAGATCTTGTGATTTGATGCCCATTGAGTGATTATGATGGTCAAATAAGAATAAAATAGGCGAAAAGGGGTGTCAAAAATAAACAATTGCGAGGCTCAACATTTCCCCACATGAAAGTCATTGCATGTCCTCATGCAAAAACTTCAAAACTGATGAACTTTTATTTTTACTACACTCCTTCAGAAACTTAACCTAAAAATTTAGATTTGTCTTCTTTTCCTTTTTCTTACTAACTGCCATCCCTAGTTTCTTCATTAGAATCTTATACTTCATACTTATGACCTTTACCTTAAGGGATTTTCTCTTTTCCTTTAGCTTTTTATTCTTATCATACCATAGAGCAAGATGTAAGAGAATGTTTTCATTTTGATTCCTTTGTATTTCATTTTGCACTTTCAATTTTCATGGTCCTATTTTAAGTGTCTATTTAGTGTCTGCAATTCTTTTTTTTTGTAAGCTGAGGAGTTACCATTTTCTATTAGCAAAATTGAAACCACTACAATCTTAAGGTGGTCTCAACCCGCCCCGAGGGGAAATCGGGTTTATTGACCACCTATAGTTTTTAACTGCTAAGCAAAAATAAAAGGTTTTCAAACTATCTTTCTAGGCTTTGTAAACATCAACCTTATAACTGTTACTATTGTCATATAAATGCAAGTAAAAATTATCATAGATCCTATACATAGCTAATGGAAACTAAGACTTGCACTTTCTAAATACTTCAAAAAAAAACATGCCTTTCTTCATTGATTCCCAGCATCTTCTTGTTGCTCCTTCTCCTTCTTGGTCACCAAGCCATTCGCCTCTAGCTGCTGCTGAATATCCTCCAACCTCTTGTCCTGCATGAGCAGGGTGATTAGGATGTTCTTCATCTCTTTCTTCAGGTTTGGGATCCCCTATGATAATTCAGCCATTTCCAAGGCTATCTGCTCCATAGCTTTGGCCATAAGCCTTTTCATTACCCAATATAGGTGCAAAGACTGTTTATATAGTGTCATTCGGCCTCGGGTATGTCCTGGATCCGGCATGAGATGCACCCAGTCCTCCATTTCTTCCTCAGACTATGCTTGAATGGCCTCTTCCTCCCAGTGCTCTATTATAATCCTGATTTTCGGATTAGTCCTCTCACTGTAGGCTCTCTCGGATGTCTGAACCCTTTTCTCAATAGTCCTCCTTCCCTGTCTTCCCGCCGCTTCCGCGCTGGTCTCCCCGTCTTCCACTGTACCTTCTCGACAGCAGCGACCCCATCTACTTCTACCCTCTGCTACTCCCCATCTCCTCTGGCCTCCCCTGCCTCGACGACCACGCCCTCAGCTTCGTCTTCCGCTCTCTTCCTCAGCTTCCGGTTCCTGCCTTCCTTCAGCTTCCTGCCGTCCTATTTTCATGGTCCTGTTTCCTGTGTTTCTCTCATTTCGGCCGCGGTTACCAGTCCCCTGTTCTGCCTTCTCAATTTTGGCTTCGACATCTTTGCTCTCGCCCTCTGAATCATCATACACTGGTATATAGAATTGCTCTGTGTCCCCCTCCATTATTCCTTTGCCTTTCGCGTCCTGGTTCCCTCAACCCTGGTTCCCTTCTCCTGCCCTGCTTCTCATCCATCTGCCTGCCACCCTTCTCCCTTCTGTTGCCATTCTTTCCTCGCTTCTTTGCCTCCTTCTCCGCGTCCATATTCTTTCTGCTCGTCTCCTTGAACTTCCCTCTCTCCTGGCTGTATTAATTTGATTACTGCCACCCTCTCTTGTTTCTTTGCATGCAGATTACCTCGTTCCGCTTCGCCACCCTTTCTTACTTATGCCTCCCCTCCTCCTGCGCTTATACCTTACCTCCCTTACCGCTCTGTTTTCCCATTCCTCCATGCTATCATTCCCCTGTCTTGTTTCTGACATACTGACACCTCCATCGTCGTCCTTCTGTACCTTGCTATCCTTTCGCCTTGATCGGAGATCCTTCTCACCGATCTAGTTGCCTGTGACAATCATTCCTTGAAACCCGTCTGCTCTAACCTGCCTGACACACCGTCGCTCATTAATTACTCATCCTACCACCTTTCTCATCCCGATCGGGTGTATTTAGTGTCTCCAATTCAAAAATTTCTTGTTTGAGAGTATTCACAATTGGAGGTTCTTGTGGACTATCAAACTGAATTCCTTGATTTGAGGATGTAGTGGCCTTTTCTATAGCTTTCTTCTCCAAAGAATTTGTTTAATTATATATATTTTGTTGGACAAGGTCAATTTCAGGTGTTCTTCTCATTGTATTCACAATTTGTGATGAAAATGGTGATAAAGCTAGTGATGAAACTATAGGTGATGGAATCTTCAATTATTCATCTTCCTCCAAATTAACAAACTCTACAGATTGTCGAGATGATTCCTTTATTGATTTTTTAAGTCTATCACTTCTCCTAGCAGTAGATGAAGTTTTAGTAAGAGGAGTTTTTGTTTGTTCTATGTTGTCTTTCTTTGTTTCCTCTGTATTCTTTTTGGGTGTATTTTCTTCTTTTCCACTGGCTTTCTTTCTTCTAACACTTTTCTTCTTTATGTTTTATAAAACATTTACAAGGGGAATTTCATCTTCTGAATGATGCTCTAGTTGTAGAAGTGGGTTATCAATAGTGTTTTCAGACAATTTTCTTTTGCTTCTCTTTACCTTGCTTCTATTAGGTTCTTCTTGCTCTATTTCCTTAAAATGATTTTTGATTAGAAAACTCTCCCAGTTGTCTTCTAAATTGTCAAGATGGGCTTCAATAAGCATTTTTACAAGACCATGATGAAACATAGTATTTTCAATGGACTATATTTTTCTTTGAGTATTATTGGACATCTTCTTCAAGCTATTAAGTAAAAAATAGGGTAGATTGATTTCATTTCCTTCAATAAACTATGTCACTAAACGAACATGGTATAAAAACATGCTACTGAATCTACCCTCACAAGTAATGAACTTTTGAATAACTAATAGTATATTCCTCCATTTACTTTTGAGAGTTGTGCTTGGAATACCCTTTTTAAAGATAGTTGTATCCATACTTGGGTTTTTTAGAAATGCCTTCCAATCATTCCCTTCAATTCCCCCATTTTTGAACCACCTCTCGCAAACCCTAGGTATTCTAGTTAACTCAGTCATGAAGGATTCTTTCATCACTATTTTTATGTCCCCGATTTCTGCTTCAGTTGCACCAAATGCTTGGGAAAAAGAATCGGTTACCTCTTTGTCATAACCATTGAATTTTTCTATAAAATCCAACCACTGCACATGCTGTAGCATCTTCTTGACCTATGGATACCCTTCCATAAACTTATTTCCATTCAGTTTTGTTCCAACAATGACTCCCATGTTGGTGAAGTTTTACTCCACAATTGCTTCTTTGACAGGGTTTTGGAATGATATCAATTTCAAAAATATGAGTATGGACAAGAGTGAAATGGTAAATGGAAATGAGTAAAATGGCTCTTGACAAAACACAGTATGAATGGATATGGGTGAGTGAAATTATCAATGAAATAGGGTTTCAAAAATGAAGTGTTTGCATAATGATAAATGGAAAATGGGCTTTTCCAGCTAACTTCATTAATATGACATGATAGTTATACCTCATTATGAAGTTATAAGAGTAATAATTATTTCAAATGGCAATACAACATCTATATTATTTCATAATCTAATGTTTCTACCTTTTTTTTAAATCCAATATTTACATACCCTAATTGTCTTCAGGTGCTTCCAATTGTAGGCTTGATCATTACCTTTTGCTAAAATCTTCAATTATCCCAGTCAATGATTCTTGTCAATATCAACTGCAGAATTTGGTCAAAGATGCATATTCGCAACAATTCTGTAGCTACTTATTCTGAAAAGAAAATGAGGATTAGAATAGGATTGAAAAAAAAAAATAGGGTGCCAAGAATACTTTGTTTTCATCCTAGATCTTTTGTATAAACATGCAAACATTGTTGGTTTTCATGTTTATAAAATTTTATTTTTTTATTATTTTTCAATTTTTATTTATTTGTTTTTTTTAGAAAACAAAAAGCTTTACAAATCAAGTTGGAGAGGAAGGAAAATCCTTCCTAATCATCTTCAAATCAATATTGTCTTGTAAGTTTTCAACAAATTCTTCCTTTGTCAACATTGACTTGTGATAAATTCTCAACCATTGACCATTTACAAGGAAGGCCACTCTTTCTTCATCAATGGGTTTGATCCTGATTGCACCATTATCAAAGATAGTTTCAATCTCATATGGCTAAAGCCAATGAGTTTGAAATTTTCCTTGAAAATATTTAAACTTTGAATCAACATGTAATGCCCAGTCTCATGGCTGAAATTTTCTTTCCTTTATGTACTTGTCATGCCACTTGGATCTTTGTTGTTGAACTATGTAGGTCCTTTAAAGAGCATCATGTCTTATCTCATCTAGTTCATTCAGCTGCTCCATTCTTTGTTTATGTGCTTCAGATAGATCAAGACCTAATTTAATGGATGTCTTGAAGGTCTTTATTTGGAACTCAATAGGAAATAAGACTTTCTTCCCATAAACAAGTTCATAGGGACTATGTCCTGTAGTGTTTCTCCATGTGGTATGCTATGCCCATAAATATTCTGGAATTTTTTTGCCAAGCTTCTTCTATGTAGATGCACAGTCTTGGTAAGAATTGCTTCAATTAATTTATTAGTCAATTCCACTTGTCCATTTGCCTGTGGATGATATAGAGTGGAATTTCGATGTTTGATTTTATATTACTCAATTATCTTTTGTACCAACTCGGATGTAAATTGAGTACCTCGATCTATCACAATTTCACTTGGGACACCAAAATGAGTAAAATTATCCTCAAGAAGAAATGAAACTACAACATTTTCAATAGCACAGGAAAGTGCTTTAGCTTCTACCCATTTTGTAACATAATCAATGCAAACAAGAATGTAACTTTTTTGTTTATATGGTGGATTAATTGGACCAACAAAATCCAGATTTTATTTCTCAAAAGGTTCAATGAGTATCTGAGGTTGCAAAGGCATTTCATCTAAAGGAATAGGTTTCCCCATTGTTTGACAACTATCACGTCTATTTACATATTCTTTGGCATTCTTGAAAAGGGAAGGCCAATAATATCCTACGAGAATGATTTTTTAGGCAATTCTTTTATCAACGAAGCCCCCACATGGTTCATCATGACAAGCATTTAATATCGCTAGTACTTCATCTTCTCTGACACATCTTCAAATAATTAGATTTGGCCCTGTTTTGTACAATTCTCCATTTATCCATGAGTAAGATGCACTAATTTGAATTACCTTTCTTTTCTCTCGAGGAGACAAATATAATGGTAACTTTCCTATAGCCAAATAATTAGCAATATCTACAAACCAAGGAGATTTAATAGATACTGTAAAAAGATATCCATCAAAAAAATTATCTTCTATAGGTACATCATTATAATCATTTTAAATCCTAGATAAAAAGGCAGCAACTGTATTTTTTTCCCAGGTCGATCCAAAATAGTAATATTGAATTCTTGTAACAACAATAATCATCTTGTAATTCTACCGTTAGTAATTGGTTTATTCATTAAGTACTTAATTGAAGAATGATTTATATGTACAAAGGTTCCGTAACAAGTGATGTAATGTATGACTTTATTAATGGCATGGACAATAGCTAAAAACTCCTTTTATGTTACAGTATAATTAAACTCTACAAGAGTCAATTTTTTACTGGTATAGTAAATGGCATAAGCGTTTAAATCTTTTTTTCCTAATAAAACTCCTAATGTTGTATCTGAAGCATTGGTTAAAATGTGAAAAGGTAATTTCCAATTTTGTCATCTTAGAATGGGTGCTTCATAAATTTTTTCTTTCAATGTTTAAAAATATTTTTGGAAATCATAATTCCAATTGAATTCACAATCTTTTGTGAGCAATTTGAAAAGTGGAGAAGCATTTTTTGTAAAGTTTTCTATGAATATTCTATAGTGGCCAGTAAAACCAAGAAAACTTTTGACATCTCTTTGACAAGTTGGAATTGATAATTTAAAAATAACTTCTAATGTAGATGTATCCACTCTAATTCTATTCCCTGAAATATGGTGTCCTAAAGAAATCCCCTCAGTAAACATCATAAAGCATTTTTCATGGCTTAATGAGATATTTTCTTCCTTACATCTAATGATAAATTTTTCCAATTTTTTAAGAGCTTCTTCAAAATAATTTCCATAGACAATAAAATCATCCATGTAAACTTCCACACAATCATGAATTAGACCAGAAACATTTTCCTAAAAGTTCCCTTTGGAATGTTGTAGGTGCATTACACAACCCAAAGAGAAGTACTTGGTAGGCATAAGTTCATTGTGGATAGGTAAAAGTGGTTTTATCTTGATCTTCTAGAGCTACCTGGATCTAGTTATGTCCACCAAAACCATCTAGAAATGAGAACTATTTCTTTCCTGCCAATGTATCTAAATCTTGATCTATGAAAGGAAGTGGAAAATGATCTTTTAAGGTAGATTTATTGAATTCCCTATAATCAATGCATACTCTCCATTTTCCATTATTTTTAGGAACAATTATCAATGGTGAAACCCACTGGCTATCTGATATTGGATAATTGAAATTCACTTTTAACGATTTTTGTATTTCCTCTTTAATAATATCTCTCAAATTTGGATTCATTATTCTCAGAGCTTGTCGGATTAGTTTAGAATTTTCTTCAATGTAAATATGATGTATACAAGTATTAGGATAAATTCCTTTCATGTCAGTGTATTCCCATGCATAAGTAGAGGAATGTTATTGTAACATCTTTGTCAAGTCTTTCTTTTGAAATTCTTCCAGATTATTATTGATATTCAAGGTTTTTTCTTAGAAGATTTATATTGGAGAATTACCAATTTTTTCATAAAATGTTAAGATAATTGATGAGATGATAAATATTCAATATTGCATTGTTCTTGAAAACTTTTATTAGATTCAAAATATGAGGAAGACTCATTATTTTCCATTAAATTCAAAATCTGGTCTTCTTCATCTAATTGTGAAGTAACAAAGATTGGTCTTATATCAATATCATCGTCTATCCATTATTCACTTTCTACTTCTATTGTTGTTTTTGCAGGAGGATATAATGTGAATTTCTTTGTTGAACTTCCAGCAGAAGAACCCAAAAAAAAAAAAAAAAACAAACAAACAAAAACATATCGCCAGATTTACAACTTATAAAAGCATTAGTTGCAGCTAACCATGGTCTTCCTAGAATTAATGGATGTCCACCTAAGTTACTCTTGGGTGTTAGAATCATAAAATCAACAGGATACTCTCAAGAATCTAAGGATACAAATATGTCTTCTAATACATCATTAGGTTTAATAATATATCTATCTGTCAATTGCAACAATGTAAGTGTCTATTGAAGATTAGGAAGTTTCAATTGGTTCATATTTTGTTTACTCATGATGTTTATAGATTCTCCTAAATCAATAAATGTATTTGGAATTTCAATACCATTGATATGTGTTTCAATAATGGGACTTTCTGGATCAAGGTATTTTTGAATTGTTTCTTTTCCAATCATGATATCTACATTGTTTCCAACTAATTGAATTCTTTTTATTTCTTTTCTCTTTCTTCCTGGCCTTTTAATACCCAATTCCCTGATTGTCTTTGCAAATATTAGTATTTCTTTTATAGCTTGTAACAAAGGAATTTTTATACAAACATTCTTCAGTTCATCTATCATATCATAATCAGGCAATAAAATATGTTTTCCTACCCCTTTATCAATTTTTAATCTCTCAGGAAAAGGTGGTGTTTGGATAAATACTAAATGTTGTTCTATGATAGGAGTTGAGTTTATTGGAATATCATCAGAATGTACAGGGGTGGTTTGTTTTTGAGATTTTTCTTCTTGACTAAGAGACTTATCTTTTTCAAAGAGATTCTCCTTTTCATATTCTTGAATAACAACTGATGGGGACTTCTTTTTCCAATACTCTACCAGATCTAAGTTGGAGATTGTTTAGATCTAATGGAGTTATAATGTAGGTTTGGAAATTTTGTCCTTCCATATAGTAAACAAGTTATGAATTTTTATTATTATTTGGATTTGGAAGTGGTTGAGCAGGCAATTGATTTGGTATTTGAGGGAATGGTAATGAAAGTTGTGGATTTGTATTCTGAGGTTGAGTTGGTTGAACATGTAGAGAAAAATATTGTGGTGGATGTTATGTTCCTATACCAATAGGTGTCATAATTTATGATTGACTTAGTTATCTCTGAAATATGTACATACCTTTGCTTCTGCAAATTTTTTCCATATTTGTAAAATATCAAAAAAAAAAAAAAAATTAAAAAATGTAAAGAGGGTATGTCCTAAAAGAGAGATCAAAGGACAAAAAAGAAATAAAGAAAAGGTAAAAAAAGATGAAAAATATGAACCCAAAAGAAAAAAAGACCATTAAAGTGTGCAAGTCCAAATGCCACTACCATTTACTTTGAGGTAAAATAAAAAGATTGTGTGCAGCTTGTTACCTTTGCCACAATCCATGGATAGTCAAAATGTTTAAAGTTGGCTATTTCATGTTGATAGATAGAGAATAAAATCTGAACAAACAGTGTAATCTTGGCAGATAATTAGATTAGGTAGAGTAAATAAAAGGAGCTCAACAGCCTAATCTGAGCCCTTGGATGTAATAATGTTAGACTTAGATAGATTTCCATTGTAAAAGAAAAGAAAAGTTTGATAAGGGTTTGCTAGTTTAAGTGCACCCTAATAAAAAGTAGAAAAAATGGTAGGATGTGTAGGTGGGTAAGTAGATGAATGGTTGCAGAATGATGTATGATGAATGATTATTGGAAACTCATATCATTTACTTTCATCATCATATTACTTTAAAAGCATGGATAACAATGAGGCATTTACAAAGTCAAGTTATGAATAGCCTCATTCCTTTTACCCATAGTTTCACTAATTTCCCCACAAATAAAAAATCTAAGTGCCTAAAACCTTAAGTTAAAGGGGATCAAAGCATTTCTCTGACTTTTGGAGGGACTGGACCCTCAGCCCAATGACTTACAGGTTCCAAGTGCTAAAACCCCCTCATAAACATTTACCCCCTTCACTCTCCATTATTTTCCCAAACAAATCCCTTTTCCTAAGGTAAAACACTATTTCTCCTAAAGGAAAAGCCATTTCCCCATTAAAAAATCCATTTCCCCATAAAAACCCCTTTTTCCTAAAAAACCCACAAACAACACTTAGCCTAGGTTTTAATGTTTTCTATGTGAAAGGAAAAATCAATTACAAAGAAATACACATTATACTTAGCGCGATCCATTTTCCACCATTGTCCATATTAACTTCTAGCTCTACTTGTATATATTAAATCCTGAAAAATAACCCCTTTCCCCTATGTATTTATTAAATCCCTTTAATGATAATATCCCATCCCCAAAGTTTGTAATATAAACTTTATAAATAAAAACCCCCACAATCGACGTTAATATATTGATCTCTGATTAATTAGAATTTAAACTCTACCAATGAAATCATCCTCGATGCAATTAATCCACCATCAACCCTCATTAAACTTAATCCCGTGGTTGTTAAATCCCGCTGGGCCCCTACATTAAATCTCGATCAAGTCGCTTCCCCGACCACCGTATGATCTGACACCTTCAAATCCAATAGCTGACGATCATATCGGGTAGCCTCCGATGCCGAACTTTACCCACCCAGTACGAGTGGTTTCACTATTCACCCCGCCGCTACATGTCACCCAATGAATGGCATCGGGCAGACCTCTCCCAATACCACTACACCCTCATAAGCGGTGTGATAGATTCCGATTACCGCCCCTACTTACCACCTTCGCTAAATGAAAAAAAGTCCCATTCGTTAACTGGTGCCAACTGTCGTTTTCATTATACCCGCCAAAACATTCACTTTGCCAAATAAAAACAAAAAATACTCATTATTTTGTTTTACCAAGAAAAGAACCTTTGGTTCTCCATGCACACTCAGAGTACGTTTGAGCCACCACCCTGCTTCCAACTGTCAACTTTCAGAAGCTACTGAACACCATATTTCCATTGCAGACCCGTGTGCTCCTTGCAAACAGAGCAACCAAAGTCTTTAGAAGAAGTTGATCCATCAAGACAACAGGAGCATTCAGGAGAACAAGAAGAATCTGAGTAGCCTGAAATCTCAGAATAGTTAGCTCAAACTCAGCAAATCATGAGCAATCCTCCTGTGTTGCAGACCCCTCTCAATGAGGAAAGAAATCTCAAAAGAGATAGAGAAGAGGCCACTCCTTCCAGCAGGCTTATTTATCAAACTTTTGAATAGAAAGTAGACTGGTGAAGTGGTTTATTCCATGCTGACTAATAAAGCCATCACAACACATCAATTACAAAATTAGTTGCACAACACCACAACACAACTGTAATTGGAAAAGGCCTCCTCTCAGGCCAAAGACATTAGAATAAAACTTTAGAATATCTAGTGATAGAATTGGGACATGATCCCAAATATGTCAAAGCAGCTGAACAACTGATTAAGAAGAAAAATGATGATATAACTGCATTAAAGAAACATCTTAAGATCCCTCCTCTCCATCATCCTCAAAATGCAGAAGTCATAGAGAAACAAAAGGAAGAAGAACTTATGGATTTAGTCCTTAAGTTAAATAATCAATTAAAAGAAATTGAACAGGAATTAGAGAAAGCAATACAATTTAAGTAGAGTGAGCTAGCCACCACTCCTTAGGCTGTCATACCCACAGCCTATCCAGATAATTTTTTAACAGACTGAACTTGTCAAGATGGTTGTAGAAGCTATACAGAAGACCAGAGAAGAATTAGAAGATAAGCCTGAAGAGGAAAATTAGTTAATTGATTTCTTGAACAGTTGGAACAGGTACCAACTTGATGCATTAGACATTGAAGATAGAATAGCCACCATCATTGAAATTAAGAAAGTTCTTACTAAAAGGAACTTGATGCTTAACTTGGAGAAAAGGTGTCAAAGTATTCAAGTAGATATAGATGACTTAATGTTAAAGTATGGCATCTTGAGAGAAAGGTCTTCCATGCCCACTGGTCATAAATGACAAGTTGATGACACATGATGACTACATCGAGAAACTAAACAAACAGGCCAGGAGCCAAGCCAGTTCTTCAGCAGTAAAAGCACTACCTACAGGAAAGGTGTGTTATGATGGCTTGGAAAGCCTATTTTACATAGAACATGAAGTGAAACACCTATTCACCAACAGGCCCAATTTTGTTAAGTACACAGAAGCTGATGAAGTGTACATGAAAATGATTAGAATGAAAATACCAAATGATGGATGGTGGACCAGTATGATCGATATACTATAAAGTTACTATAGTAAATCCATGGAGTAAAAATGTTTACTACGGTAAAGTCTGGTAAATACAGGTAAAGAGTATTAACACAGGTAAAGGCTATCAGTAGGTGAAGATAGGAGTGAAGTCTAGTGCACAATTACCAAGACAATTGCATGAGACAAATTTGACTTCCAACATCTAGCACATTCACAAATAGAAGGAAATCAAACAATCTGTTTTCCATCTGTCTCTATTTTCTTGTGGAAGATAACTTTTGTTTCCTATAATAAATCTCGTATAGTTATAAGATATTTTGTAATATTTTTTATATAAATACTTCACAAAACGAAGTAACTAGGGTGGATTAAAAATCATTTCTGTAGACTTTTGTATTGAGCTAAAGGAGCTACTTGTAGGAATTTACAGGGTAAGTTCCTCAGAAAGAACACCAGAAGGACACCGCTCACAAACAGATCACAGATCAA
>APFE031444745.1:0-10239 GCA_000404065.3 Pinus taeda
TCATAATCAAACAACCTTCTGAATCACCCAATCACTAGATCAATACATATACAATGAGAGTCATCAATCAGATCTAGTACATCAGATCACATGAAGATGAGTCATTAAGAACATAATCAATCACTTCTCAGACTGCTGTTATCAGATCATAATACCAGAAACCAGACCCAGAACACAGCAAGGATAAACATGGATAGCTAATTTGATTTCAAGAGAAGTACGGAGCTTCACCTATGTAATGCCTGCGTACAAGTACGCACTGTTCTTCTGTGTCGCCACTGACCTCCGCACCTGCGCCTTCGGTGGCGCCTCTGTGGCATCTCCTGTGGCACCTCCGCATTGTGCCTTCTGTGGCGCCTCTGCACTGCGCCTTCTGTGGTGCCTCTGTGGTGTTTCCACACTGCGCCTTCTGTGGCGCCTCCGCACTGCACCTTCTGTGGCGTCTTCTGTGGCGCCTCTGTGGCATCTCTGCATTGCGCCTTCTGTGGCGTCTTCTGTGGCGCCTCTGTGGCGTCTCCGCACTGCGCCTTCGCACTGCGCCTTCTATGGCGCCTCCACACTGCACCTTCTGTGGTGCCTCTGTGGCGTCTCTACACTGCGCCTTCTGTGGCATCTCCGCACTGCACCTTCTGTGGTGCCTCTGTGGCATCTCCGCACTGCGCCTTCTGTGGCGCCTCTGTGGCATCTCCGCACTGCGCCTTCTGTGGCGCCTCCGCACTACGCCTTCTGTGGCATCTTCTGTGGCGTCTCCGCACTGCGCCTTCGCACTGCGCCTTCTGTGGCGCCTCCGCACTGTGCCTTCTGTGGCGTCTCCGCACTGCGCCTTCTGTGGCGTCTCCGCACTGCGCCTTCTGTGGCGTCTTCTGTGGCACCTCTGTGGCGTCTTCTGTGGCACCTCTGTGGCGTCTCCGCACTGCGCCTTCTGTGGCGCCTTTGCACTGCACCTTATTTAGATCTAGACATTACTCCAAGAGATCATAGTATTTCAGATCTAGCTCTCATAAGATGCTCAACCCAAAACATGCTCAAGCCAAATGATCTCCTTTGCTTTATATAGGAAAGCTCTTCCTCAAATCATGGATCATGGGACTCAATAATAATAATAATATAAAACAATACCATGGGCCAAAACCATAATAACACAATTCCGTCGGCTAAATACCAAGAGTTAAACATAAGAAACCCCACGTGTGCTTTTCTCTTCCTTGAAGTAAGTGAACTGGGGGTACGCACCTCCTGAACGGGATAACTACGGGTATGTACGCACTTTATGTAACACCGACCTGCATGTACGCACCTTCTGTAAGGTGTACCTACGTACCCCTTATTTTCTTCAATATTTGATAGCTGATCATCAATATTTGCTGCTGACTTGAAGTACTATGATCTATCACCTGAATGGGTTGCCATCAAGGACAACACTTTAGCCATAATGCCAACAATCTCCCCCTTTGGACTTGATGGCAAAGCTTACTTGTGAACTGTCATCTGATCCCTTTTTGCTGTTCGGTAACCCATGCACTCTGTCACATCTGATATTTGTAGATTCATCTAAATGTATACAAGTGAGATGATCTTCTATGAGAGGGTTGCCATCAAGTACAACACATGCATCATAATTCCAACATTAACAAAACATTTGACGTTCTCACAGACTTCTAGGACTTTATCCTGAAGAGGTAGGTACACCACTGCATATTCGTAATTTGACTCTTACAATAGAGGACTTTGACCATACTCAAGTTAGGGAGGATAACCTTGGTCCTAGGGAGGAATATCTTATAACTATTGAATTGATGAATCTCCATTACCACACTTTAACCCACCTCTAACCAACCCTCTCAGCCCGACTTTAGTGCAGTTGAGGCCTTATGATAGTGAACCGTTTTCCTTGTTTTCTTATAACTTGTCTAATGATAACACTTCTTCTTCTATGAGGGAGATGGGTCTCTCTTTACCCTCTACATCAAAAAAAATTTATGGCATGTCGTCTTTACCCCCACTTAGTGTGGCGGGAACCGTCCCTCCTTCTACACCTCTCACATCTTCTTAGGGAATTCCACCTATTACATCTATGACCCTATAAGTTTTCTAAGTATGTCTCTGTCTATTCCCACATCCGCCATTGTGATGGGGGTTAAACTAATCAATTTGTGGGGGATGGGATATTTACTCTTAGATTATATCAACCTACAATACCTAGCATAGGCACATCTATTTCTTGCAACATTTTGTGAGGATCCATGGTTTCTTCCAGTGGATTCACCAATTCTATTGTGATTTAAATCATACAAAAACAAGGCGTTATTGCTTTATAAGCCTTGCCAAGGGCTCACCAGATAAACATGTGTGTAATAATGATACAAGAAAATAAACGAGACCCAAATATATTATTTTCATCCATTCATAAATTATCAAATTAATATGTTGAGAATGCATACCTAAACCATCATGGGTTGGGTATGAGTGTTGAACCTAATGTCATAAGTGGAGAACCTGCTTCTTTAAAAGATTCTGCTCTTAGCAATCCTAATCCACAAACCTACACATATACACAACCAACCAAAGAAAACTTTCCTTATGCAGAGGGTAGATTAGCATGAACATAATGAAAGAATCAACATAATAACCATAGCATTATAGAGATAATAAATGTATAGAAGGGAATTCATACGCTTGCATTAGCAGTCAAATGACATATATATAGAAAGTATACCTTCAGGCAATGAGCCTCTTGTCCAACTTGCAGTCTTAGTCTCCTCCTCCCAATCTCAACAAATATCTCATGCTATATTATGGACACTAGATCTCCTTTTCCTCTTGATAGGTTGAGACTATATAGGTTCATTATATCCTTCAGGAGAACGTATCTAGACACCTAGGGGTTTGAGAAGTTAGAAAAATTCTACAATAATGTATCTTGTGAAGTAAGAATATCAAGGCTTTGTGATATGGTCCTTTCAAGATATAGCAAAATGTTGGACATGATTCCTATAAACTCAATCTACCCTCCATACATGTGTTTTCAATAATGAATGTGGAGAATCTCAAGCTCTATTAGCCTTCCATGTTGGATCAAGAGAAGGTGTTAGGCCCCTATACTACTAGTGTAACCCCTTATTGTTATTAGTACAACCCCCTTATTATATTGTTGTACCCATGTAGTCTCCATAGAAGCCCACTATTGTTATTATTGTGCCCCATAGAAGCCCACTATTGTTATTATTGTGCCCTTACATTATTATTGTTATGTCGGCTCTGATTATATTATGACCCCTTAGACTCCTATATATAAAAGGAGGTCTGTCATTTGTATCATCCAAGAATTTTTCATTTGTGTAATGTAAAGGAGGTTGCCCCCTCGAAGAGGCTAAATTCTAAGGCGTTCAAATATCTTTTCTATCTTTTTGTGAGCTAGTTTCATAATAGAAGGGGTGGGTCCTACCTCCCATAGAGTAATTAACACAAATAATCATATAGAGCTAGAAGGGGACAAATTTTTGTATAAGAGGTCCAAAATTACAAGGCATGGGTAGCTTGACCTTTGGAATATTGGGTTGAAAGGACAAATTCTAGGTAAAGAAAAATGTTACTCTAAGGAGAAGCTAGAGGAATATTTTCCTCACCTCATTCGATAAATTATTTTAGGAACCAAAAGCCTCCCAAAATGGGGAGGTATGATCCAAATTAGATCATTATAACATTTTTCATCTATCTTAATGTCGTCAAAGTGGAAAACTTGGAGGAATTAGCTTACATGGCCTTTTTTCATGGTGGATGCCAAGTTGGAGAATTGGGATCTGAAACCTTCCAAGGTCATTTTGAGGAATTAAATGAACTATTTTTGGGTCCAAAATTTCTTACTTATGCCAAGCTCGCTAATGTTGTTATACACTTAATATCTTTCCAATAGTGCGAGAAATGTAGAAATTTGATAGAATTGCAACTGCTTAAGAAATTTAATCTAAAATCACGAGACACAATTCTACTCTACTGATCTGCGGAATGAAATTCACAACTTAGAACAACATGAATAGACATGCAATAAGAAAAACAACAAATAAACAGTGATTTCTAGGGGAACCCAACTGGGAAAAACCCCTCAAGTATGTTTGCATTAATCAATGAATTGAGAAACTATTACAATTACTAGCTCTAGCTTTAAGCTCAACCTACAAAATAATAATTGTTCTCCTACTCAATGAATAAGCTCTTGCCAACACTTAGAAAATTATATGCTCACTAAGGCCCCTATTTTCTTGCACAAATCTTGAGGAAATTATCCCCTATTCTTTAGGAATTTCCTCCAAAATGATTACGTAGTTCCCAAGCATTGATCATTGATTACATGCAACAGTTGTACACTCAACACTAGTTTACAACTAATGTTACACTACCTTGGAATCTCCACCATTGCCGAGAAATTTGAATTCCTTGCATGCATGAGCTATTTTTTGTTGATTGATCAGTTAATTGGATGACCTTTGAGTTAGACTGTTGTCCCACCACACAACTGACCTCCAACTAGTTCTATTAACTATTAGAACTAGTTTAACTAAGTATAACTGGAAATAACTAAACTGGATTGCTCTAAATTAGAAATCACACATGCATAATTGAACTCAAAACCTTCTAAATCAAATTTACTGAGCTAATTTAGTGACAAGAGCCATGTCACCTCAATTAACTGCCTCCAAGTTGTCTATTGATGTGGAAATTTCGAATTTTCTCAATTTGACCAAGGCTAAGCCAAATTGTGATTTTCTTGCTACACTTCTAAAAAATAAATACATTAATCGGAGTTCACGTGCAAAAGTTATGTCTCCCCAATAATAACCTTTTGATTTGACCACCATGCTTCAAGCGGATGCCACAATCATCCCTTGTTACTCATGCAAAGTGGTATATCTAGTTGTGGACCTGCCACTAGGAGGGGTAGGGGTTCAATTCTATAGTAGCCTAATAGGCCATAGGTCTAAGGTAAATCCACAAAGAGTGTCTTATCCTTTATACTTGCATTATTTCCATTCCAAAGAAAGAGTAGATCAACATCACCTTTTAGTTGGGTTTTCTCTCGTAAGGTTTTCCTAGAGAAAACCTTTATGTGTTAAGCACACACTTATACTAGGGGGGTGGGGTTGCATCAGTATAAGTCAATTTTTAGTTATTTAAAAATTTCATGAACAATAAGAAAATAATCGCATATGAGATCTATTAGTTGCAGAACATGCAATGCAAGATTTACATGGAAACCATTTTAGGAGAAAACCATAAATAAAAAAAACCTTTTTTAATTCTTTGTAGGCACCAAGCTATAAGAGACGCTAATGCCCATTGCCACAAATGTTCTTAGTCACCAAATTTTGTCATCTTATTTGTCACCCTTATGGTTAGAAAACCTAGCTTTAACTCACATTAGCTTAGGGCTGAGATGCCACTCCCATATCCATGAAAAAGTTCACTTTCAAGCCTCATTGCTCCCTATCCTCAACAAAATAGTATGGCATCGCTATATTCCAATTGCAATGATTTAGAATTAAATTCTAATAGTGGTATCAGAGCCAGACTCCTTCTAGTGACATCCTACGATAGCTTGCTAGTCGTCAGTCCCTACAGGCTTCCCATTTATGGCTTGTTCGGTTGTTTCGCTACTGCGAATTGAACAAGGTTTCATCCGTGGGTTCCAAGTTGAGTAGTGGAAGGAACGGATGACCATGAGACATCTAGCATCTTTGTTTTTCTCCTGTAACTCTGTGGTAAGCTTCTACGAGTTCAATATATCCTCTCGTGACCATGTCGTCATTCGTTCATTTGTTCTGGTGTAGTCATGGCCCTGCATGATGAACGTGGAAAATAGCGAAGGTGACGAGCGTAGTGGAGCCATGGTTTGGACGTAGCGAGAACCTGGAAAAACCACATTGTTAACGCTGTGAAAGGATCGTGGGTGAGGTCACGGTCAACAAACGTGACCAACGCCGATTCAACTTTAAAAAAAAAATCAATCAATCAATTATTTTAAAAAAACAATATAACATATATTCATCGTTATATATATATAATGGTGTTGTGTGTGGTGTGTGGTGTGTGTGTGTGTGGTTGTGGGTGTGTGTGTGTGAGAGATATAAAAATTATAACAATATATTATATAATTGGATTTAATTAATTAAAAATATTATATTATTATTAATTTATAATAAAAAAAGAAAAAATTAAAAAAACTAAAAAAAAAATTGGGTCTACAAGAAAAAAATGAAACAAAATGACAAGCGACAACAATGATGGTATGAAAAATATTCAAGAGGGAATCAACAAGCTAAATAAACACTTGGATAGTGTCGAGAAGTCAGTTAGTAAGCAGGACCAGATGGCCAACGACATCTCTTACTTAAAAAACTTGTTGAGTAAGCGCTTTGAAGAGACCGATCCACCTTCAGCTACACAGAGTCCCAACACTCCGAAAGGTGAGACTTCTCTACAGCATGAGTTCTTGAGGCATGAGAAGAAAAAAATACCCCAAATTCACTTCTAAGGAAGCAAATATTATACTCAATCTTTCGGAAGGTGATGAGCCTCATTATTGAGAAATTATATGGGCCTTAATTGGCCTTAATTCACCTCCCAGCTTAGTCAAACCAACTATTCTCACAACTTATTGCATACTTTTGATTATATTTTGCTTATGAGATGAGTTAGAGTTGGATATTTTGCTTTGTGGTCTAATGTGCATATAATGCAGGAATAAAGGATAAAAGCAAGCGAAATGCATGGATAAAAGGTAAAAGCAAGGATCTATGGTAAAAGACCTTGGTAAAACCTTGGATGGGACAAGGGAGAGGAATTACAGGAGGTAAATCCTCCCCATTTACTGCGCATTCATTCGAATATCCCTCCATCAACTAAAAATACAAACAGCCAAATCAGGAGTACTAAAAGACAACCAAGCAAGTGAAACTACAAGCAGCCTCCCTACTAGAAGGCAGCTTACCTAGTGAAAGTGAAAGGACAAGTTACCATTAAGTTGGGAGTTGTACCTCCCTAATTTTGAGGGATGTCGTTGAGACTTCAGATGTATAAATAGAGAGGCTTAGGACCGCAGTTTTTTTAGCCAGTCATTAGTCAACTAGTCAGTCACCAATAGTCAAGTGCAAACTTGTAATAGTTTGATGTAATACAATGTTCTTTTATAATAAAGATGAGTTTTTATTTGAGCCAGCACTGAGCTAACTCAGAGGGTTGAAGCTCTTGGGTAAGGGCCCAACCCTAGCGGCGAAAGATACTCTTTATTGTATTGTTATTGTAGCTTAGATTCATGTTTTCTGTTCATTTACTTAAACAATCCATTTCCATTACAGCAGTAGCATAGATGCGTAGTTTGATTGTTCATATTGTTCAAGTAGAAGCATTTTCATTACAGTGGTTCAGCATAGATTCATGGCTTTCTGGTTCATTCACTTAAGCATCTTCTTGTTTCTTGTTTATTCGTTTAAATAGTTGCATTTCCATTACAACGGGGTAGAACAGATTAGTTGTGATTCAGTTTGCTTTCGTTTATGCTTGCATTAAATTAGTAGGTTGGCAAAGAAAATATCCACAAGGTTTCTCACAGGTGTCTTGGCCTCACCTCCTCCCTTTGGGACCATGATGTGAGGAAGAAACCCTGCAGCAACCCCAAAAACACAAGGTTCTGGTTTTCACAAAGGGTTTGTCATTTAAACACAGCCATTGAGTTCATTGTCACTTTGCCCCTTTAATAGTCATCATCTCGATTCGCTCTCTTTCTGTCATTCAGACCTCACCCACATTCCCATGTCGTTCCCCTTCAGCGCGAAACGCCTGAGCATAAGTTGTTAAATTCATGTTTAAACAGTTTTTGCCAATAAATCGCTTTACATAGCAAAACTGAAAAATCACCACTCAAATTCCTTTTTGTGTTTGACTTTTCACCCTTTAAATCCCCGCCATCGATCTTCCTTAGCTGATCTGACAGCTATCGCACGCCCGCTCACCAACCTGCTCAGTCCATTCCCCACTATAGACCTTCCTTGCCAGATATGACAACCTTTGTGCAATATCGCATGGATCCCCTGTCCAACTGTTATCTGACTGAGGGCACACAATATGAGTAGTTTCCCCATGCTACATGTTGGTCAGGGAGGCTAATCACGTGAAATTCTAAAAAACTTCTTATAGCTTTAAGGGTGCGCGATATTCTGCTTACCGCACGCTAAACCCTCTCTCCCATTTTCACATGTTTTCTTTTGCACTCTTCCATCTCCACAGTCAATCTGTCTCCTGATCTGACAGATGTCATTTCACCTGATACCATTTCCGCACATTCCTTTTGCCCACGATATCCACCACCCATCTTCCGATTGATTCCGCGATATAATCTCAGCTATCCATCCCGTTAGTTGACCATGATCAGCCATCTGCCTACGTACCCTCCTGTTGTGGCCACCAACAACCCCCCTCTTTGTTTGATATTAGCAATAACACCAAGAAAATGGGGACCCTTAATAGAAAACCCAAATAAACATTTGATGAAAATTTTTGTGTATTTAACTCCTTAAAATTTTATCGCAACAAAAGAATGAAACGTTTTTCTTATGGGCATAATAAACTACAAAGAAGCGATGTGAAATTCATCGCATCGCATTCATTATGAAGCGGTCTTAAATTAAAAAACTTAAGAAACCTCCGACGGCCGATATGCGACGTCGCATATCGCAACATCGCATAAGTAGCGCACAAATGACTGAATGACTAAATTTTGCGATGATGCGATCTCCGATGATGCAATCTGCGATAAATCCGCGATCATAATTTTTTGCGATGAAACATCTTGACGATGCGAACCGCGACTCTACAATGCGAGTCACAGAAACTACCCATCGCAAATTTTCCTCGGCGCAGTATTCAATGGAAAGCTGTCCATTAACCAAAATTGGGCGCGTGCCTTAAAAGAAATTAATGATTGTATGCCAAAGTATTCAGGAAGGACAGTCTCGTGTATTTCGAAGAGTCAGTTCGCTACGGATGTCATGATTATGCATTCGTAAGAGCTTAAAGCTTTCATGTCAATTTTTATTACCATTACTCTTTTCCTTTGCATAAACTATAAGGCAGGAAATAACATGAAGCAATGTGCAGGAAACATCTAAGGAAAAGGGGAAAGCATCAATGCTCGGAGAACAGAGAAGAAATCCCTTCAGGAACGGATGCCGCATGCGACAGGATCACAGACTCCAGAGTATCACTCAACAGATGTTGATGTCAACAGACCACCTAAAGCTCAGAGTCAAAGACGCACAAAAGCAGCATGTTTACAAAAAACCCTGAAGCTTACACACCAGAAAAGCGTGGAATGAAGAACGGAGGCAGTTTTCGATGCAGAAAATTATTCAGGGAGTTAAGTCTCTAACTTTTTCAGTCATCCGCAAGGTCAGAAACCGAAATAGCAAAAACAAAATCAGTTTAAGGGAAACTTGGGTTATTACCAAGAATACATGCAGTGAATACACCCAGCCAGAGGAAGATTCTCGAAAATATCTTCTAGTTTACCAAAAAGAGGTGCCAGCGCTTGTTATTTCTATTTTCATAGCTCGAACGAAAGCGGAAGGCGACTAGCCGACTCTTCCCAGGCAAATGTTGTGTGCTTGCAGCACTAAGGAACAAATACATAAATAGTTTAGAATTAGATCCAATTTTTAGAAATAGTTTTTCTTTATCAGAAGGGCGGTCATTTAAAAACCGTATCCTAAATTTATGTAATTAAGTTAATTAGTTAGCAGTATTGAAACCCTTCTCATGCATTTAGAGAAGGGTCCAGAGATTTTTCAAAAACATGTCCTCGGAACATGCACTTCTGCACCCTCAGAGGAGGTTTTGATGAATGGATGGATCGAGATTTATTTTTATTTGCATTTTGATGTCTGCTACTGATGTTGCACTTTTGTAATCTTAGTAGAAGTTAGAACAAGTAGAGATAGATCATTTTTGCTTGAAGTTTGTAAGTAGGATTAGTCATAAATGGTACTTTTATCTCTTGTCCATTTATGCTTATATTCTTTAAGTGATATATAGTTTTCGGTTGTTTATATGTTATTGCATGAATGTATGGGTTACCATTTGGCACTTTTGTACGGTGGAGTCATTTATTTATGTCTGACATATGAATAGCTTATTATGCGATATGTTGTTCACAACTATTTTGCCTAACTTCTTATGCAAAGTGGTTTA
>APFE031444746.1:0-51655 GCA_000404065.3 Pinus taeda
ACTTGTACGCTCTGTAAGCCAAAGGATGGGTGCGTACCCCTGTAAAGGTCAAAAGGCGTGAGTTTCATCTTTAAAATTTTACTTGTGGTCACTTCTAGAGCCTTCTAGAAGAGTGTTTGACGTGTATTGAGCGCCTCCAGATGGTTCATGCATCCCTATGATAGAGGAACTTATCCCATCAAGAGAGGAGCTACCCCGTCCAAAAGAGGGAGTATCCCATTGATGTTGGAACTGAATAACTTCCTCTAGAACACTATAAATACAGGCATTGGGCCAGAGGAGGGGAGGTTGAAAGCTGAACATTCTCCAAAGGGTAGATGCTGCTGGAATTAGGACTTCCATTGTAAACTTGTGAGGAGAGATTACCATCTTTTCTTGTTGTCATATTGGAAGTGGGTGAGCTTGTCAAAGTAGAGGAAAACTCTTGCTGGACCCTGGGAGGAACTTGCACAACACCAAGGCTCAGGTTGTAATGGTTTCTTTTTTGTTTCCTTAATACAAATAAGTCCATTCTTCTCAATGATTTGTTGTTAATGAATTGTTTCTTATACTCCTTGGTCTATATGTTGAATATGCTTTGTTTTATGAAATATTCAGGTGTTATGTAATCGTTTGTCTTGTTAGTGTATGCAGGTCTTAAAGTGAAGGAGGAGCTCACCTGGATCAGCAAGGCTGGACTGCTACAACAAGCGTTGGACCTAAGGTAAGATCGGAAAACACTTGGTTTCTCATAGAATAATGTATGTTTAGAGAAGGATTGCTCTTGTTTGGCTTGTTTGTCACTAGAGAGTCTTAGACTCCTAGGGAGGTTAGTTTTGTCAGCAAAAATAACTCTTTCCGCATGATAGGATCCATTTATATATTTGTGCAAGGGTGTGAGTCATCTCTAGGTTTTTGATTAGTGTCATTCCACTTGCTGCATCTGGTTCCACTTGGAGATTTCTTGGATCTCTTACTCATCCCTCAGAAAATTCAAAGAGGCAAGTGTCATAGGATAAGTTTCTAGAAGATTCCATGAGCATCCACTTAGCAAACTATCTGGGACATTTTTCCATCCTCGGTCATCACACCCTACAAAAGGCCTCATTAGTATGCATTGCACCTGGCTAGTGTAGAAGTCAGTATGCATCGCACCCTAACAATGGAGCAGTCAGTATGGTCCAGTTTAGGCCAATTCTGGATGGTTTTTTAATTGGAACTTTTGGGGAATGATGTAATCAGTTGACCATGATATTTTAGGGTATGGAACAACTCTATTAGGGGTTAAAGAGCCCTAGTTTATTGACATATAAGATTGGGGTTGAAGTGCCCAAATATGTCTATAATAGTTTCCCCCTGAAGCATGAAGTCGTAAATCTTTTGATGTTGGGTGAAATGTTGTATAATGAGGATCCTAGGTTTCGAAACTTGAAGGTGACCTGTATAAGATACAATACAATACATCATCATAATATAATTTTCATGATCTAGTTAAGGCAGGCATTCCCATGATCAACCTTATAAATTCATTTTATGTACATAGAAAAGATAGTCATCTACGTATGCAAACTAGTGATTCTTCAAATGTGGATTCATCATCCCTGGCTCGAATGACCATCTATGTAACTTCTGTGTACATTTGTTGTCTTTATATCCCTTAATATATCGCAACCCAGATGGATGAAACTACATCCAGGGTCTTCAAAACTTGTTTAATCTTCGCTCGATGTACAAGTCAATCCATGTGAAGAAATGTTTTGAAGTCAAACATGGAAAGATATCACCTGATTACTAGCCAATAATGTGAGTTGTTAACAGATGCGAGAGGAATCACTGGTAATGATAATGACCCTCAAGGTACTATAATGAAATTCACATTGTGTGAATATATGATCCGGTATCGAATACCATGCAAAATCTTTCGGTCAAAGGCCACTAATGTCAACCTATCACCAGAAGTGAGAAAATTGCCATTGAGGCATGCAAGCTTCAAAGTACTGAAAGGGGTGTTTCTAAGTCAACTTCTTGGATAATGAGCTAATGTTGACAAGAAGTGACCCATCATAGGAGGGCCTTAATGTATCCCACATCTACAACATTAAGCGAAGCAAATTATTTTCCAGAAGTGAAAACAATCTGACGGCATAAGGTTTAGGAATGGTGGTCATGAAAAATGGAGGTTGAAGGTATTGCAGTGGATGAGGCATTAACTAGATTGTGGTTTCTCAACTAAACAACTTCTCTTGAATATATTGGCGACACTGAGATGGATTGGTAGCATTAACCCCAAAAGATGGATGGTGTGGAAGATCAATGGTGAAATGTTCGGTGAATGGAATAACCCAACCCGACTCAATCATGGTGATGGAGTGAAAGTGTCATGTTCAAGAGCAACCTGCTACCATAAAATTCTTCAAGTTTTCTTTCGTTTTTCCCCAGTCATTGTTGACCAGTACCTCTTTATTTTTGTCAAGCTTGAGGAGGATAACATATGCTTGTTCTATAATTTTCCCTTCGGGCAAACCTGTCGCTATGTTTTAGCGAGACTAGCGACAGTGAAACTCGTTCTTGTCTAGGTGGACAAGTTTGTTGCTATTGTTTTAACAAGTTTAATGACAAAGACAACTTGGTCCTTTTCATGTTTAGAGAGTTTGAAAAGGGATGAAAAGGAAACTCCAGTAGTTATTTTTCATAGGATAATCCCTTAAGTCTGAAAGAGACAAGCGCTCGACAATCTTTTCATTTTTAACAAGTCTGAAAAGAGTTTAAAGGAGACTCATTTTTGAGGAATGAGTGGTGTCTAGGGTGGCAACTGGTTCCAGGTAAGCTTGGAACTTCTCAAAACCTGGTGATGTGAAGAGGTTGGCTAACAGGACCACTCGTCACAGCTGTTCCTCAAAAGGGTATACAATCAAGAAGAAGCATATGATTGGAAAAAAGGATGGAGGTGATGGTAGGAACACAACCAAGGCTCAAGAGGCTGATAGCATGGCAATCACAAAGGTTATTTACCGAAGGCGGGTTCATTTTCTAACGAGCTTACATCGTGGGGAACTATGCTCAGAGGTAGGTTTATTACTTAATGAGCTTGAGCCATGTGATAACATATGCTCAGTTTTTAGTTTTCTTTTTATGTAAGCTTGAAATGACAAAACTAAAAAGCTAGAAAAACAAAAACTGAAAAGCTAGAAAAACTAGAAAGCTAAGGAACTATTGAGGCTAGGTAGGATGGTTTTGTCTGTGTAATAGACAAAACACTTCCTTTTCTTCATACGCGGGGTAGACGAAGGTGAATGGTGTGTCAAACCAATCACCTAACCTAAGAAGTTAAAAAGCTAAAAGCTAACAAGCTAAAAAGCTAAAAAAAATCAAAAATGAAATTGAAAAAAAGTTTGCATGACCCCAACATGATGAAAAGGAGAGTCTACAGTAACCATATGGAAATGAATATGGTTAAGTAGGATTGTTTCATTCGTAGAGGAAACAAAACACTTCCTTGGCTTTGTCCACCAAATAGACAAAGGTGAATGGTGTGTCAGACCAATCACTCAACTTACAGGGAAATTCATATGGTAGGATGGTTTCATCCACCAAATAGACAAGGGTGCATGTGCCCTAAGCTTCGTTACACTCACCAGACTACTCGCGGTAATTAGGTTGATGGATTGAAGGTTGAAAAGATACTCTTGATGCAAAAGGACCATTTAGGGATGATGTTTGACTTGGAGTTATGCTTGAACTGGGAAATGAAAGCTGGTCAATGGTGACAATTTTTCCTTCATATGGGAAGCACATCACTTGAAAGAGTGTTGAAACAATAGCCTCCATGTTGTAAACATAGTCACGTCTAAGGAGTAGATTGTAATCTAACGGTCCTGGGACTACCATCACATTCAGATGAATGGTTTTCCATCCCAAAGTTATCGGTAACTTAGGAAGGATCCCTAATGGTCGACTAGTCCCTTTTTTAAAGCTTGAAAAATTCTATGTGACAGGCATAAGAAATGGTGAACCAAGTGCTTTCCAAGCAGTTGAGGAAAGGATACTCACTAATGCCCCTTCATCTATGATAGTGCCAGACACGATCATTTTGTAAACTTGTACTATGATCCAGAATGGTACATTAAAAGGAAGGTGGGATCTTGCTAGTTGATTCCAATCAAAGGAAGTGACTAAACTACTTGGAGGGGGTACCAAATAAACAGTTGAATTAACCCCTTGAGTAGCGGGAACTGGGGGATTCTCTTCCTATTGTAAAGGAACAGGTGGATTGCCCCCAAGTTCATCAGACTCTGAAGTGATAAAAAGAATTTGAACGATATATTTCTCACTCTCTTCGGGAAGGGTATGATCTTCTGAAGGTAAAACTGGGTCACCTACCATCTCGACTTGTTGACTTTGGTCCGGTATGGACTCAAAATATTCACTTTCAATTAGAGGTTTTCAATCGACGGTTGAGTTGTGTCAGTTTGATTTTCAACTAGTAAAGGACTTGGGGAGAGTTTCTTGTATCCAGATGGTAGTCGCTGCAGTGAAGCAGGATGGTTATGTAAGACTCTTTTGGCTTCATCCAAAAAAGGACAATGGGGAAGGGTATGGTCCCCTTCACATAACCTACATGGAATTTTGACCTTTCCTTTCTGTCCATGAACTTCACTTCTACTAGTTGATGATGTGCTACCAACATGATCACCAGAGGTTGATGACACCTGACGGTGCAAACGGGGAGACCATTCTCTTAAGATCTAAAGAAGGAAAGGACAATCTCGATGAAAATGGTCTCCTCTACAAATTATGCATGAAGATCTAGGTTTGGAAAGTTTAGCATGCAGATTTTCACCAGATGATCTATGGTTTCCCCATTGCTGAACCGGCTTCTTCTTCCTCTTTTCCTTCCCTTTCTTCTTCTTCTCATCCACCTGGTTACTAGCATCACTGTTTTCACCAAGCGAAGAGGAAGAAGGAGAGGGAGAAACAAAGGAAGAAGAAGGTGAAGGGTCCACTTCAGTACCAACAGGATGTTGATTCGATTGCAAAGGAATCACAGTATTTTGAACGACAGAAGTTGAGAATAGCCATACTGGCAACCCAATTGTAATTCCCAGAAGGGACAATGTGGCCATATATGGAGCACCAATATTTCCCCAAGAAGAAAATGGACTAGGATTCCCTTCAAAAGGGATTCCTTGATAGGTGGATCTTGGATTTGTCTCCATATATCTCAGCCTAAGATCAACAAAGGAATGGGGATGTTATTCCAAATTTAATAAATTTTAATGATGCTTTGACAAAACTTTCCTTTTTCAATTTTTAAGAGTCGATAAAAAGCTAAAGATGACTCTAGTCCCCTTTGATTTTTAACGAGCCTAAAGTGACAAGTGCTCAAATGGACCTTTTCTTTTAAGGAGTCAAAACGGAATGAAAGTGACTACTTTGGAAATCTAGACGGAGGGATTACCAAACCAATCACAAAACTACAATATACACCTTGGTGATAAATTAAAGAGAAACTACCAAGGACTTATGTACGATAGTCAATCTTCCTGAATGCTATGTTCAGTGCATTGCGATCAATAGGGCGACATACTTAGATTCCTATGGATAAAGGATATAAGCCTATTTTGGTCTCCCAATATATATGCAAAGGTACGGGGAGCACAATTCCGTGCTAGGAATTATTGTATCAAAGAGGAAGAATCACCCAACCTTTGATGAAAACGATAGTTACTAGTTTTTAAGATGTCGGAACACGTCTCTAGCCTAGACCTCTAGATGTGTTGCATTAGGTTCTAAAGCGTTGTTAGGTTCGTTGAGATTTATTTTAGAGTTGATCTTGTTTAAAAGTTTTCCTTTCAATGGTTCACCACGTGATGTTGATTTTAAATTCCTACAAATGCAATCTATAATGATAAACAAATGTTGTTTATTTTGATCAATGAAAATCATAGCTACTAGGGAAAGAAAATTACGATTCTTTCAAACAAAGAGCAAAGAGCACACACTAAATGCACTTTCCTAAATCATTTTTCACACGCAAGCTAAATGAAAATACAAATGCGTGTATTTGTTTTCCATTCTCTTTAATGTGAAAAATGCCAAAGAGGAAAACTAAGTATAGCAAATATCTTAAATATTTCATTCAAAGTGACATTTCGACAATTTCTTTTTCAAAATAGAAAGGAAGACTAAACGACACTTTTCAATTTCGAATAGAAAATGCTTTCAACACTTCAAACAACAACAAATCAAATCAAGTACATGACAAAAAGTTCAATTGACTATTCAGGGAAGGAAGACTCAATGACACTTCTCTTTTTGACACAAAAAGACAGTACGACACTTTTTGTACCAAAATGACAAATCGATTTAGGAAACTTTTTGAAAAAGTATTCTAAATGATGGACAAATACATAAAAACATTTACTAATCCTAATCAATGGAGGCTGGTCTGCATGATGCAAGAAAGCTTCAGTAATGAGACACTATTCATAAGCAGCAAATCAACTAAACAAAATTGAAAACAAGGACAAAAACCCCAAATTTCAAGAAATGAAATAGGCTCAGTCAGTCATCACACATGGGCTTACAGAAATAGGGATGAATCACACCTACAACACTTAGGAAGTGTGATGCCTACTGGTTGACAGTGACAGATAGTGCGATGGGCCAGGGAGCACAACTAAAGTGGGTTTTGGCTCAAATTTGTAGCTGGTTTTAGTGATTTAAGCTGAGTTATGATGGACAGTGAAGAGAAAAGTACAAAAGAATGATCTGGAGAGGTAAATGAGATACCAAAAGGGCATCTAGAATGCTTGTAAGTCAATTGTTTAATTCATAAACTAAACCAAAGATTGACTGAAGTAGCATTCATCTACTATGCAATTGCAGAGCAAGAGCAATTCAAAGGCTATCTGGCTAACTTCAGGCTCTATCTATAGTTTATAAAACAAACAACAACAACACACAAACATCTATTCACTCAATCCTCATGACAAAGCATTTCACCTAACATCAAAAAATTTACGCTTTCATGCTTTAGGGGCCAACTGTTATAGACATATTTGGGCACTTCAACCCAAATCTTATATGTCAATAAACTAGGGCTCTTTAACCCCTAAAATAGTTTTTTCATACCCTAAAATATCATGGTCAACTGCTTACATCATTTGCCAAAAGTTCCACCTAAAAAACCATCCAGAATTGGCCTAAACTAGACCATACTGACTGCTCCACTATCAGGGTGCGATGCATACTAACTTCTACACTAGCCAGGTGCGATGCATACTGGTGAGGCCTTCTGCAAGGTGTGATGAGTGAGGATACAAATGTCTGAGATAGTTTGCTAAGTGGATGCTCATGGAATCTTCCAGAAACTTCTCCTATGACACTTGCCTCTCTGAATTCGCCCAAGGATGAGTAAGAGATCCAAGATATCTTCAAGTGAACCAAATGCAACAAGTGGAATGACACTAGTCAAAAACCTAGAGATGACTCACACCCTTGCACACATCTATAAATGGATCCCTCAACTGAGAGGTTTGAAGGTTGGAATTATGTAATTTGTAAGGAAGTGCTAATAGTTTGTATCTGAGAAGGAGCATTGTATTGTTGGTCTGATCTTGCTTTTCATGAGGTGAAGAGGGATTTGATGTTGGGAGGATGATGTTAGATTAGACAGTTGGGTTGTAATTCTCCCTCTTATTTAATAAAGTTCTTAGATTTTTCTTCGATACAATTGTGCTATTGTGAATGTTATTATTTGTAAATGCTATTGTATGTTCATTGTATTTCTGATCCTACAATGCTTATGATATAATAGATCAAGATGCTTTGACAGTTCTTTGTTACTGTGTCTCTACAGGTACTCTTCAAGCGGGATAAGTATGGAGAGGAGTTGCAAGCTCTGTCAAAGGGGACATAGATCGAAGATACAAGTTAAATTCTTTTTGATAGTCAGGAGCATACATTAATGATGCTTTTATTATGGAACCTTTTAAATCATGAAAGGAAGCTTGCACAACCTGATCCTAGTGGAAGGCTACTCCTTTTTTCAATAGATGCGTATAACCTTTAGTGAGTTCGACATAATGTGGAATGAACCTCCTCAGAAAGTTAGCTTTCCCTTGGATTTGTGAATTTGAAGCAAAATTGAAGGTGGAGGCATGTCAAGGATTGCCTGAACCTTAAATGGATTGAGTCAGATTCCATCCTTAGAAACTATGAAACCAAGTAATCGACCATAACCAACACAAAACACACACTTGTGTGGATTGAGTCGTATCTTATAGTATTGGCAACATAGAAATATGGCTCTCAAATGTTGTGGATGATCACTCCATTCTCGCAAATGAGCCGATAGATTGTCAAGATACAGTTGAACGATGTGTTTGATGTCATGGAAGGCGTAGTTCATTTCCCTATGAAAGGTTGCCCTTACTTTCTTCAAACCGAAAAGGTAATTTACAATACGCGAATGTGCCCCACAGACATATAAATGCAGTCTTTGACTGGTCCTGTGGGCGGATATTGATATGATTGTATCTGGAAAATCCATCCATAAATGAAAAGATTTCACATCTGGAACATTAATCAATTATCTTGTCGATGTGGACATGCTTGATTTACATCCCTATAATCGATGCACACTCTAATGGTTCCTTGCTTTTTCATCACAGGAACAATATTCGATACCCAATCAGTGAGAGGAACAGGGTAAATGAAACCTGCATGCAAAATTTTTTCAACTTCTGCCTTAATGGTAGTGGCTTTCCTTGGGTGAACAGGTCAAAGCTGTTGTCGTACTAGTTTGACATCTGGATACATCTTGTTTTCATGTTCAACAATTCTTGAGTCGATGCCTCGCATTTCTTCATATGACCATGCAAAGACATATCTGAATTTGCGAAAGAGAGCATGGTAAACTTCCAGTTCTGATGGAGAACAAAATTTTCCAACATGAATATTCCCTGCAACATTAGGTTTGGTCGAGATATTAATGGCGATAGTTTCTTCAATATTGGACAAATTTCTCTCAGGATCCATTTTATTTACAGTATTTGATAAAAAATCAAAAACTGAAGGATGATTAAGGTCAATCGAATAATCTTCATTGTCATCTTAAAGGTGGGAACGATGGTGGAAATCTTCCCATGGCGTCTCTCCTATCATCATCAATTGGATGATTCCTTCGTCTGTAGAATATATACAAGACCAAAGATTGGAAAAGGTACCATACTCTAGAGACCTATCTATCCAAACACTCGCTAAGTGTTGTTTTGGGTTTGTCACCTAGGCCCAGAAAATTGATTACTACAAAGATTCTATGGGTCTTGGGGGCAGCATCTCGTGGTGATCCATACTATCAAAATGGTCATATTTTTTCTTAATCTTAGATGATGTAGAAGAGATCATATGACAGGTTTCCACTGTTGCCTTCTCCGCAAGTCCAGTTGGGGGTGGGAGGGAAAAAGTACCCATTAAGGAAGGGTCTTTTAGGAGACCTACTCTGACATTTTGAAGCGATTGAGAACTTCCATTGATCAATGGAATGCTTCCAACAAATTTTGAACTGTTAGAAAAAAAGGCTAGTCGGTCAACAATTGTAATTCCACATTGGTAGGGAAATGCCATCATTCTAAAATATGTAGACACAATGGCAGCCATAGAATAAATCTAGGGCCTTCCTAGTAAGATATTGTAGTCAAGGTTTCCATCAACGACCTCAACTTCAATCTCTACTGTCTTGCCCCCCAGTTCAACTTGCAAGTTACTTAAAATCCCATACGGCATGCATGTTCTTCCATCGAATGCTTTTAATGTTGTTGATGATCATGACAAGGGTGGTGAACCTAAAGTTTTCTAGCAACTCATTGACATAATACAGGTGGATGCCCCCTCATCAATGATCGTCCGATGAACATTTTTATCAAGGGCTTTTACCTTTATAAGGAAAGTGATTTGGGCCAGTAACTAAGGTGCGTATCCTTTATGGTTAAACGCCACAAGATTGGAATCCGTTGGATGTATCCCACCTATTGCTGATAACAAAGCCTATTTTTGGGAGGGGCAATTTTGTAGTACTTCAAGTGTCGACATAGTAGATGGTGATTGAGCTAGGTCCTCCACTATATTATAATTCTATGTAGCTCGAGAATGAGGATTAAACATCAATTTATGTACAACTCCCTTTGGCGGATTTATAGTTGATTTAGGAATAACGGGTGGAACAACTTCTGGCGAAGTTGTCGTTGAACTACTAGGTTGATCTGTAGCCTTGTTGTTTGATGATGGTGGATTCCCATAATCTTTGTTCCTTGTTGATATCAAAGCATCATTTTGCTATTTTGAGATGGATAACATAAGCACTTGGGATGTGGAAGCATGATCGATAGTAACCAAGTTAGTCTCTGAGTTTGGAAACAGATCAATCAACACCGCTGAGGTACTTGAAGTCTTTAAAAATTTCACGACCTCAACTCGATGTGGACAATCCTTCATCCAATGCTCCTCGTTACATATGTAACATGGGGCACGAGGTTTCTTTTGCCTAGTAGATTTTTCAGAAGATTTTTCAGGAGTTGAATTCTCCTGTTTCTTCTTATTATTTTTCCCTTTCTTCTTGCCCCATGGTTGCTTTGGATTCTTGCCCTTGTCAGATGACATGGCATTAATCTCCGAGGCAAGAGGTTTGTCATTTGCTTTTTTACTAGAAACTGCAAGGGCTTTACCAGATGGAGCCTTTTTGATTTGTGTGCTTAAGGTACCGATCATGCCATCACCAGTGTGAGAGTCCCTATTTGATTTAGGAGGGGGAGGAACGAAAAATTCTAGTTTAGGAGCATCAAGAATTTTGTTGTAGAGTGTGCCCAACTAAGTATAGATCAAGTCTAAATATTGGGCATGAGCAATGACTTTCTCTTCAGGGACAACTCCTCCTTTTTCCATGTCCTTAGTTATAGATGGTAATAAGGACTTAATAAACCACTCAGCTAAAAGCTGATCAGGAACATACGCCTTTACCATTCAATGACGACAACACCACTCATGAATATGATCAGATATATGAGTAACCGTAGTCTGTTTAAATTTGGTAAGGATTTTTGTTCTTATCTTGTACCTTATGGGTAACTGAAACTGGGTTAGAAAGGTAGTGGCAAGGGCACTAAAGTTATCAAATGAAGCTCTAGGCAATTCAATATACTATTTCGATGCCTGAATAATGAGCGTTCTCTGAAAAAGGCAAAGCCTAATCAAATCATCATTCAGGGTGTTGGATGAGCACCACAAATGAAAAGTCATTATGTGATTCGATGGATCTTCACCTGGATTTCCATTGAATTTAGGAATATCGGAGGGAATTTTATGAGGAATCACTGGCCACCAAGGGGTGTATGCAATTTGATCATTTGTCAGCGGGTTCAAATCTCGTAATTCCATAGTTTCTACAAAAGGCAACTGCTGATTCAGGTTAGGTGAAGCATACCCAGGATAAGATGGGATCACCTGAGGAGTGGGTATTTGCATACCAGCATAATGTATCTAATGTTGGTAACTTTGATAAGGTTGTTGGACATAACTAGTATAGTGTAGTTGTTGATAACCTTTTTGAAAATGCGGTTTTCCATTACTTACAAAGCTTTGTTGCTCAGGTCCTTGGTAAGGTTTTTTGGAATTGCGGTTGTTGGTATTGTACCAACCATGGTTGTTGGACCATTTGTTGTTGCCCAATACTGGAAGATTGACCAAGATGTGGAGTAATAATACCTGTTTGAGCCTGAGTCGTTCCAAGTAAAGAAACACTAACTTGAGGTTGTGATTGAGCCATAGAGAGAAGAGATTGTTGTGTTGCAACCTAAGAGACTTGAGGTTGACATACAACAGGCATTGCTTGTACTTGTGACCCAATCACAATAGCAGGTGTAGTGGGAATATTCAACACAGGTTGGATTGGTTGCACTAAATATACAACCCTTGGTTGTTGAGGCAGTATTGGTACCCAACCACTGGATGTAATTCCAATTTGACCTTAATTTTGTTTTGAACTTTCTTATGGTTGTTCTCGAGGAGGGAACAATGAAAAAGCATATTTCCCTCCATATCGTGGTAGTCTAGTGTTCAAAGGATATATCGGTCCTTGAAGACTGGTATGCCAAAATTGATACTAGCATACAAGATCAATTTGTTGAGTTTCAACATAAGAAATACCAGATGGGATTCTGAATGAATAAATAGCAGCAGACCATGTTGTTGAAACAGTCCCTGAGTAGACTCCACTGAGTGATTGATAACTAGCCGGGACAGATGGTATACCAGCAAATATTGTAGGAATGGCAACAAGAAGTTCTGTTATAGTTGTATTAGATGACATAGTCTTAGATGTTGATGGTTGCTCAAACATGTTTAGTCTATCCAAAAGATTTCCTAGCTATTTGACAGGAACTTTTGATGAAGGATAATTAAAAGAACCAACTTCAGGAGTGGAAGGATACAGATGAATAGCAGTCCCAAAATGTAACGGGGTATTGGATGGAGTATCCTCTACTATCTCCTCTATAGCAATCAATCTAGGTGGAAGAGGTAGACCATCAGGTTCGCAAATATTTCTGGAGCCAAAGTGGTTATAGCTTCTACAGTGACAGATATTGGAGGGTTGACACCTTCTAAATTCTGAAACTCAACTTCCAGATGTTCAGGTGGGTGAACTTCAGTCTCTGGAGCTATTTCAGGTATAGAAGTGTCTACCATTACACTAGGATCAGTTCTAATGTCCTCTTGTAACTGCAGAAATTCTTCTCTAAAGGCGGTTGTACCAGAAATGATCGAAGTAATTGTAGTCTCTAGCGATGTTGAAACAAAAGTTCCAAATAAACCAGATGAATTGGACTCAGTTAAATGAGACCGTTTTGCCTGGAATGGTTTCGTTTCCAGAGCCAAAGACGGTTGACTCGCTAGTCTCCACGAATGATGATGTTTTGATTGACTTTCTTCCATGATTGAGGATTACTTGATCAACTCAAAATTAAGGGGAAAAGGTTATTCTGAATTAAATAATTTTTAATGGAACTTTAACACAACTTTGCTTTTTCAATTTTTAAGAGTTGAGAAAAAGCTAAAGATGACTCTAGTCCCCTTCGATTTTTAATGAGATTGAAATGACAAGTGCTCAGATGGACCTTTTATTTTAAGGAGTCAAAAAGGAATGAAAGTGACTACTCTACAAATCTAGACAGAGGGATTACCAAACCAATCGCAAAACTGCAATATACACCTTGGTGATAAATAAAAGAGAAATTACCAAGGACTTATGTACAGCAGTCAATGTTCCCGAATGCTGTGTTTAGTGCATTGCAATCGATTGGGCGGTAAACTCAGCTTCCTATGGATAAAGGATATAAGCCTATTGTGGTCTCCCAATATATACATGATGGTACGGGGAGCACAAGTCCATGCTAGCACTTGTCATATCAAAGAGGAGGAATCACCCAACCTTCAATGAAAATGATAGTTACTATTTTTTATGATGTTGGAACACGTCTCTAGCCTAGACCTCTAGATGTGTTGTGTCAGGTTCCAAAGTGTTGTTAGGTTCATTGAGATTTATTTTAGAGTTGATCTTGTTTAAAAGTTTTCCTTTCAATGAAAATCCTAGCTACTAGGGAAAGAAAATTACGATTCTTTCAAACAAAGAGCAAAAAGCACACACTAAATGCACTTTCCTAAATCATTTTTCGCACGCAAGCTAAATGCAGATGCAAAAGAATGTATTTGTTGTATGTTCTCCATAATGTGAAAAATGCCAAAAGGAAAACTAAGTATAGCAAAGATCTAAAATATTTCATTCAAAGCAACATTTTAACAATTTCTTTTTCAAAATAGAAAGGAAGACTAAACGACACTTTTCAATTTCGAATAGAAAATGCTTTTGAAACTTCGAAAAACAAAAAATCAAATCGAGTACATGACAAAAAGATCAATCGACTATTTAGGGAAGGAAGACTCAATGACACTTCTCTTTTTGACACAAAACGATAGTACGACACTTTTTGTACCAAAACAACAGATCGATTTAGGCAACTTTTCGACAAAGGATTGTAAATGATGGATAAATACATAAAAACATTTACTAATCCTAATCAATGGAGGTCGGTCTACATGATGTAAGCAGGACTCAGTAATGAGACAATGTTCATAAGCAACAAATCAACTAAACAGAACTGAAAACAAGGACAGAAACCCCAAATTTCAAGAAAGAAAATAGGCTCAGTCAGTCATTGCACCTAGCCTTCATAGAAACAGGGAAGAATCACACCTACAACACTCGGGAAGTGCGATGCATACTGGTTGACAGTGACAGATAGTGCGATGAGCCAAGGAGCACAACTGAAGTGGGTTTTGGCTCAAATTTGCAACTGTTTTCAGTGAGTTAAGCTGAGCTATGATGGATAGTAAAGATAAAAGTACAAAGGAATGATCTTGAGAGGTAAATGAGTTACCAAAAGGGCATCTAGAATGCTTGTAAGTCAATTATTTAATTCATAAACTAAACTGGAGATTGACTGAAGCAACATTCATCTACTATGCAATTGCAGAGCAAGAGCAGTTCGAAGGCTATCTTGCTAACTACAGGCTTTTTTTATAGTTTATAAAACAAACAACAACAACACACAAACATCTATTCACTCCCCAGTGGAGTCGCCATTTTGTTTCTTGGAAAACTAGTGTCGTTTCAATAGACTAGCCCTCTAGGTTTGGTAGCTACCCTAGCAACAAACAATTTAAAGAAATTCATGATTTCTTCTATGTATGATAGATAAGAGAGAAGCAAAGGAACCAACCTGGATCTTCTGTTAGACTCCTTGCTTGATCTCTCTCCCCTTTTACAGAGCTTGCAACTCCTTTCTGTACTTATCCCGCTTGAAGAGTACCTGTAGAGACACAGTGACAAAGAATCGTCAAAGCATCTTGATCTATTATATCATAAGAAATGTAGAATCAAAAATACAATGAACATACAATAGCATTTACAAATGATAACATTCACAATAACACAATTGTATGGGAGAAAACTCGAAAAACTTTATTAAATAAGAGGGGGAATTACAACCCAACTATCTAATCTAGCATCATCCTCCCAACATCAAAGCCCTCTTCACCTCATGAAAAGCAAGATCAGAACAACAATACAATGCTCCTTCTCATATACAAACTATCAACACTTCCTTACAAATTACAAAATTCCAGCCTCCAGATCTCTTAGTTGAGGGGTCCATTTATATATGTGTGCAAGGGTGTGAGTCATCTCTGGGTTTTCTATTAGTGTCATTCCACTTGTTTCATTTGGTTCCACTTGGAGATTTCTTGGATCTCTTACTCATCCCTGGGTGAATTCAGAGAGGCAAGTGTCATAGGAGAAGTTTCTAGAAGATTCCATGAGCATCAACTTAGCAAATTGTCTTGGACATTTGTCCATCCTCACTCATCGCACCCTACAAAAGGCATTATTATTATGCATTGCACCTAACTAGTGTAGAAGTTAGTGTGCATCACACCCTGATAGTGGAGCAGTCAATATGGTCCAGTTTAGGCCAATTCTGGATGGTTTTTTAGGTGGAACTTTTGGGAAATGATGTAATCAGTTGACCATGATCTTTTAGGATATGAAACAACTCTTTTACAAGTTAAAGAGCCCTAGTTTATCGACATATAAGGTTGGGTTTGAAGTGCCCTAATATGTCTATAACACCATTCCCTCCCCCTCTCCCTTCCCCACTCGACCCTCCTCGCCCGCCTGAGCCCCCGACCAAAAATATACTCCAAGAAAACGGTGTATTCTGAATCACTATTTTTCAAAATCAAGTGATTTTTTGCTACCTCAAAAAAATGGGTACTAGGTAATTTTCTCATTTGATCGGTAATTATTTTAGATAACTTTACACCTATAGGAATAGGAACCTTCACAGGTATACTATCCTGGATATTAAACCTTTGTAGTATTGTCTCCACATACTTCCTCAGGTTTAACCAGAGCTTCCTCTTTGCCCAATAACATTTAATTTCCATGCCAAAAATATAGTTTGTAGCACCAAGATCTTCCATGTTGAATTTAGAGGACAATTGGGTCTTTAATTCCTGGATAATTTCGTTTTCATTTCCAATCAGCAACATATCATCGATATACAAGACCAAATAAATAACATGGTCACCAATTTATTTAAAATACACACAGTGATCTGCTTTGTTTCTACTGAATTCCAATCCCCGTATAAAAATATCAAATTTATGACCACGTCCTTGGTTATTTTTTTAAACCATACAAGAATTTTTTAACCTGCATACCAATTCTTTCTTATCCTACACTGCAAAGACTTTAGGTTGCTTCATGTAGATCCCTTCTTCTAGATTTGTGTGAAGAAATGTTGTGTTCACATCTATTTATTCTACGTCAAAATAAAAAACAACAACAATAGAAAAAAGTAATATAATAGAAGCTACCTTGGCAATAGGAGAAAAAATATCACCAAAATCTATTCATGACACCTGGGAATAACATTTTTCTACCAACTGAGCTTTGTATTTCTCAACCTTGCATTCTACATTCATCTTCTTCTTAAACATCCATTTTTTGTCAATGGATTTTCTTCCAATTGACAACTCCACCAGATCCCAAGCCTCAATTCTATACAAAAATGTCATTTCATCGACCATAGCCTCTTTCCAAAGTTTACCATCGTTTTAATCTAGTGCCTCCGTGAGAGTTATCAGATCACCATAAGTGATAGATAAAGAAAAATTTGAACAAAAACCAGATGGATTATACATTTTTGGCTTCCTTCTTTCTTGAATTGATCTTCTGATGACTAGAGTTTGTGGCTCTTCATATTTTGACTCTTGTTCTATTGTAGAGTTTGATTCTTCCATCTTTAGCTCAAACTCTATCTTCTCAGGTTCCTTTGGTAGAACTTCATGTTTAATAACATATTTAACTTCTCTAAACACCACATCTCAGTTGTACACAAACTTCCTTATTTCTGGGTTCCAAAGCTTATAACCTTTTAAACCATCCTTATACCCAATAAAGATGCACCTTTCATATTTACTATCCAACTTGGTTCTTTTCTCCTTTGGAACATGTACATATGCATCACATCCAAATACCCTTAGATGTGAAAGAGAGGTTTTCTTACCAGTCCATATCTCTTGCAGAGTATTATCCTCCAACGTTGATGAAGGTGATATGTTGATCAGGTAACATGTAGTCTCCACCGCCTCTGACCAGAATTCTTGTCCTAACGTGACACCACTAAGCATGCTTCTTGCCTTTTCCATCAATGTCTTGTTCATTCTTTCTGCAACTCCATTTTTATGAGGTGTGTATGGAGTAGTATTTTGTTGTGATATAACACACTTCTTACAAAACTCTTCAAATTCATTCTTGCAAAACTCTCCACCATTATCTATCCTCAAGACCTTTATCTTCTTCTTTGTCTGGTTTTCCACCAAAGCCTTAAATTCTTTAAAGTTGTCAAAGACTTCAAATTTCTTCTTGAGGAAATATATCCATGTATTCCTTGAGATGTCATCTATAAATGATACATAGTCCATAGACTTACCCAGTGATGGGACTAACATAGGTCCAAACACACCACTGTCCACAAGCTCTAATATTCATTTCGCCCTCTTAGCACCAGAGGGGAAACTCACTCGATTCTACTTCCCATATACACAATTTTCACATAAATCAAAATCCAGAGAGAAATGAAACATACCCTCTACAATACCATTGCCATGAAGTATTCAAAGGCTCTTCTCTCTAATATGTCCAAGGCTTTGATTCTATAGCATGGTCTTTTCTCCAAAGACCACTAGAATTTACACTCCACTTTCAGGAACCAGAGAACTGTTCTACCTATCAATAACAGTGATACATTGAAGCTTGTATAGAGTTCCAATCTCAAATCCCCACATCAATATCGATGCTCCTTGAACCATCCTACAGGTATATTTCTCAAAAATTATTTTTGCACTAGAATCATTCAACTTGCTTAGAAAAATAAGATTTTTGGCCAATGCAAGAATATGTCGAATACCCAAAAGTGTTCCAATCCTTCCACCTTGCAACTTCAACTTGACTTGTTCATGATCGATGAGTCTAACCTTCCTCTCATCCCCTAATAAAACATCACCACCATCATATTTATCATACTTCACAACCACTCCCTATGGGGGGTGAAGTGAAAGGATGCACTTGAGTCAATCAACCATGCCTCATGGTCTACATGTGTACTTTAAGAAGAATTCAAGTACACATCCCCACCTTCATATTCAGACGTGGGTTTTTCCTTTCCAAAAGGAACATCATCAGATCCCTTTCCTTTCTTAGGAGCTTTATATCTACAGTCATTTTTGAAGTGCCCTTCCTTTCCACATTTCTAGCACACCTTTATAGGTTTTCTGGAGATTTATATATACCTCTATATTTAGATATCCCATGCAAGGACTTATTTTTGTATCTACTATGGAATTGTCCTCGTAAAAATAAGGCATCACCATTCTGGGCCTCCATATTTTCCCTTCTCATCTCCTTTGAAAAAAAGGATTAGATTATTTCTTCAAACTACAAGGAAGTTGCATTCCTACCTATTGCAACAACTACACTATCCCACAAAACTATTAGAGAACACAAAAAATTGATTCACTTATTCTCATCTAAAATTGTAATATAAATAGATAGCAACTGGCTTACCACAGTATTAAATCCATTGAGATGATTTTTCATTGAGTCTCCATCCTTCATCCTCAGGTTATGGAGCCTTTTTCTGTAGGAACATTTTATTCACCACAAACTTAGATTGGTACAAAGCCCCTAAATTGTCCCATAATGCATTCGCTCAAGCTTCCCCTAATACATTCAACAATATTGAATCTGAGATACACAATGGTATTGTACTCTTTTCCTTCCAATCCAAATTTTCCTAGTCTTTAGCTGACATTGCCATTCATTTAGTACCCAAATCTACCGCGATCCATTGATATTTATCCACATGAAGATCCTTCATCTTGAGTTTACACAACTCAAAAATGTGACCATTAATTTTCTTGATCTCTATCTCTACACTGCTCACCATCTTCTTTCACCATAAGAATCGATCTTGTAGATCTCCCACTGAACAGGGTCTACCACAGGCTTGAGCAAAACCCTGCAACAACAAAGGCATCCCCTTGAAGTCAAAAAAACTCTGATACCAAATGTAGGTTTTAACCCCATATAAAAATTACATGCATAAAAATTATAAAAATAGAAAATAAATCACGGCAAGAGCATTAAACATAAAATAGATATACGTAGAGTTTTTCCCCTCGATCAAAAAATCAAGACTACCAAATTGATTTTTCATTATATTCCTTTCAATGTTACAATACATATATATACATCCTAAAGCATCTGTAAACCCAAATCCATTAACCCTGGATTAGATCATAATCGTAGTTCCCTAGATCGGATCTACAAAATACCATGGGCATAAAACCATCATGCCCAAAACCATGTGTGAAATCCATACTCAAAACAATAGGTAGGTCCGCCCACCTAATATATGGTCCAAAAACAAATGTCCTGAGCTTCTTCCCCGGACCCCTCACAGGGGGCTACCGCCCCATAGCTGCACCTATCCTAACGTATAGGGGGGTCTATTGCCCCCCTTGTGACCCCCCCCCCCGATGTGGGGCTACTCATGGAAATAATATAAAACACACCCAACATTCTGCCACTTGTTGTTTTCTTTACATAGGCGGGCACAGGAGAGCTTAGTCATTGGTCAAACCCTGCAATTCCCATAGTTTATCTACACTAAGAAAAAATTTCAGTGCTCATAGACTTCGTTAATGCATCTGCAATATTCTTCAAAGTGTCCACCTTTACCAACAACACCTTTTTTTCCTCAACCATATCTCTCACAAAGTGATACTGAACATCAATGTGATTTGTCTTTGAATGATAAGCAAGGTTCTTTGCCAAGAAGATTTCACTTTCGCAGTCACAGCCTATCCTTATAGCTCGATGTACTAACACCATACCTGAACACATTCTCTGCAACCAAACTACTTCCTTGCTTGCATGAGTGACTGACATGTATTTTTCATATGTATTTGAAAGTGCCACTACATACCTTCTCTTACTCATCCAACTTACTTCACCTCCAAATAGGTTAAACATCTACCCACTTATAGATCTTCTTTGCTCCAGATCTTCAACCTAGTTTGCATCAACAAAGTTAGGGATGTCCAAAATTTTATCCAATCCTAGTCTTCCTTGGTAGCACAGACCATAATCACTAGTGCCACACAAATACCTGAAAACCCGCTTCACTATTGTCCAATGCTCCTTCCCTGGTTTTGACATAAACCTGCTCAATACTCCCACTACATGTACAATATCTAGTCTAATAGAGACCATTGCATACATCAAGTTACCGAATGTGCTTGCATATGGGAAGAGGGACATGTATTCTTCCTCTTCTTGCGTCTTGGAACATTTTTTAGCAGATAAATTTACACCTACAGGAATACAAACCTTCATTGGTTTACTATCCTGCATATTAATCCTTTGCAGTATTTTATCAACATAATTACTCTAGTTTAACTAGAGCTTCCTCTTTGCTCAATCTCGTTTAATTTCCATGCCCAAAATATAGTTTGCAGCACCAAGATATTTCATGTCAAATTTAGAGGAAAATTAGGTCTTCAATTCTTGGATAATTTCTTTGCTTTTTCTAATCAAACAACATATTATCCACATACAAGACAAGATAAATAACATGGTCACCAATTAATTTAAAATACACACATTGATCTTCCTCACTTCTAGTGAAGTCTAGTCCCCATATAAATGTATCAAATTTCTGATACCACATCCTTGGTGACTATTTTAAATGATACAAAGAGTTTTTTTTTTAAGTGCATACCAATTCTTTGTTACCCTTCACCACAAAGCCTTCAGGTTGCTTCATGTAGATCTCTTCTTCCAGATCCCCATGAAGAAATGTTTTCTTCACATCCATATGTTCTACCTCAAAATCAAAAGCAACAACAATATATAGAAGTAATCTAATAGAATCTACCTTGGCAACAAGAGAAAATATATCACCAAAATCGATTCCCGACACTTGGGAATAACATTTTTCTACCAAACAAGATTTTCATTTCTCCACCGTACCTTCTACATTCATCTTCTTAAACACCCATTTTCTACCAATGTGTTTCATTCCAATCAACAAATCCAATAGATCCCAAACCTCATTTTTGTACAAACGTGCCATTTCATCAACCATGGCCTCTTTCCATAGTTTACCATCCTCTCAATCTATTGCCTCCTCAAAAGTTCTAGGATCATCATCAGTAATACATAAAGGAAAATTTGAACAAAAACCATATGGAATATACCTTTTTGGGTTCCTTCTTTCTCGAACTAATCTTCTCACGATTGGAGTTTGTGGTTCTTCATCTTCTGATTCTTATTCTGTTGTAGAGTCTAATTCTTCCTCCTTTAGCTCAAAATCTATCTTCTTAGGTTCCTTTGGTAGGAATTCATGTTTAATAACATATTTCACTTCTCTAAACACCGAATCATGAATCTACACAACATTCCTTGTTTTTCGGTTTCAAATATTATAACATTTTAAACCATCCTTACACCCAATAAAGATGCACCTTTCAAATTTACTATCTAACTTGGTTGTTTTCTCCTTTGGAATATGGAAATAAGGATCACATCCAAATACCCTCAAATGTGAAAGAGAGGGTTTCTTACCAGTCCATACCTCTTGTGGAGTCTTATCCTCCAACATTGATGAAAGTGGTATGTTGACCAGATAACATGTAGTCTCTACCGACTCTGCCCAGAATTCTTGTCCTAGCCCAGCACCACTGGGCATGCTTCTTTCCTTTTCCATCGACATCCTATTCATTTTTCTGACGAATCCATTTTTCTGAGGTGTTTATGGAGTATTCTTCTGTTGTGATATACCACACTTCTTACATAACTCTTCAAATTCCTTCTTTCAAAACTCTCCGTCGTTATCTGTCCTCAGCACCTTTATCTTATTCTCTGTCTATTTTTCCAATAGAGCCTTAAATTCCTTAAACTTGTCAAAGGATTTATATTTGCTCTTGAGGAAACATATCCATGTATTCTTGGAGAAGTTATCTATAAATGATAAATAGTACACATACTTACCTTGTGATGGAATCGACACAGGTCCAAACATATCACTCTAAACAAGCTCTAATATTCATTTCACCCTCTTAGCACCAGAGGGGAAACTCACCTAATTCTACTTCCGATATACACAATTTTAACATAAATCAAAATCCATAGAGAGATTAGAGACCACCTGATGCCATAGGATGGTCTTTTCTCTAGAGACCACTAGATTTTCTACTCCATTTTCAAGAACCACACAACTGTTGCACCCATCAATAATAATGTTACCCTAAAGCTGGTACAAATTTCCAATACAAACTCCTACATAAATACCAGTGCTCCCCAAACCATCTTGTAGGTATCTTTCTCGAACACTATTTTTGCACTTGCATCATCCAACTTTCTTACAAAAATTCAATTTCTGGCCAATGCAGGAATATGCAGAACACCTGGAAGTGTTCAAATCCTTCCACATGGCAACCTAAACTTTAATTTTGCACGACCGATGATTCTAGCCTTCTTGTCACCCCCAAAGAAGACATCACCTCCATCATATTTATCATACTCTCAGAATCACTCCCTGTGGGGAGTGAAGTGAAAGGATGCACCTAAGTCAATCAACCATGCCTAATGATCTACATGTGTACTTGAAGAAGAAGCCAAGTACACATCCCCACCTTCATCTAAGGTGGTTTTCACCTCTGTAGAAGGAGAATCATCAGATCCCTTTCCTTTCTCAAGAGCTTTATATCTGTAGTAATTTTTGAAGTGCCCTTCCTTTCCACATTTCCAGCACACCTTTATAGGTTTTCCTGGAGATTTAGATCTCCCTCTAGATTTATATATCCCACTTAAGGAATTTATTTTGTTTCTATTCTGGAAATTTCCTCATACAAAAAATGCATCACCATTTCATCCCTCCATATTTTTCCTTCTCATCTCCTCTGAAATTGTAAAGGATGAGGTTATTTAATCAAATTTGTAATGTAATTGCATTTCCACCTATTGTAACAGCCAGACTATCCCACAAATCTAGTATAGAACAAAACAAACAGATGCGCTTATTCTCATCTTGAATTTTAATATCAACATATAACAACTGAATTACCACAATATGAAAGGTGTTGAGATGCTTTGTCACTAAGTCTCTATCCTTAATCCTCAGGTTGTATAATTTTTTCTGTAGGAATAGCTTCACTAAGTCTCTGTCCTTAATCCTTAGGTTGTATAGCTTTTTCTGTAGGAATAGCTTATTCACCAGAGACTTATATTGGTACAAAGTCCATAACATGTCCCACAAAGCCTTCATGGAAGCTTTCCCGATACATTCAAAAACACTGAATCTGAGATACACAACAATATTGTTCTCTTTGCCTTTTGATCCAACTTTGCCCAGTCTTTAGCTAACATTGTCGTTGGTTTATTACTTGGATCTAACATGATCTATTGATCTTTATCCACCAGCAAATCCTCCATATTGAGTTTCCACAACTAAAAATTTTGACCATTAAACATCTCGATCTCTATCTTTCCACTGCAAGCCATCTTATTTTACCACAAGAATCCATCCTGCAGATCTCCCACTAAACGGGGTCTAACATAGGCCCAAGAAAAACCCCTCAATAGTAAAGGCATCCCCTTGAATCTGAAACAACTTTGATTCCAAATGTAGGTTTTAACCCTATATAGAAATTACCTGCATAAGAATTCTAAAAGTAAAAAAATAAACAATGGCGAGAGTATAAAACATAAAATATATATACACAGAGATTTTCCCCTAGATCCAAAAATTGGGACTACCAGATTGATTTTTCATTATATTCCTTTCAATGTTACAATACATATATATACATGTTGAAGCATCCATAAATCCCAATCCATTAACCCTAGATTAGATCATAACTGTAGTTCCCTTGACCAGATCTACAAATGCCATGGGAAGGGAAGAAAACCATCACGCCCAAAACCATGTGCAAAATCCATGCACAAAACCATAAGTAGGTCTACCCACCTAATATAGGGTCAACAAAAAAATTATGTGGTCACTTCCCTGGACCCCATGAAGAGGGCCTACCGCTCCCCTGCTACATGGGGCTAGTCGCAAAGATAATATAACACACACACAATAATTTCCTTTCGATTTCAAATCCTCCTTTGACCATCTAGAAATGGAGAAAGTCTCTTTGATATTTCAAATAATTGTATTGCATATGTGATTAACTTGAAAGGGTTATGAGTCAAAGACTACCCTATTTCTTTCCTTCCATATATTTGAGAGGACAAAACCCTGAGAAAGGCACCAAGCTCTATTGACAATGGGTTTTGTAAAAAGTTTCCATCTCCAGGAATCTAGAGATTCTCTTAGGTTGTTAGCTTACCAATCAATTGCAACAAACACAAAAGCAAATTGATCCCAGTCCTTCATCGCATTTGGGTAGAAATTTAGGAGATGGTTAGTTATTGCTTCCTCTTTGTAGCAAAGAGGGCACTGGGATGGGCCATAGATGCATTTTTTCTTAATTTTTTTCCATGCGAGGAGTTTTACTTAGCCCGTTAACCATAGGAAAAATGAGGCTTTCGGCCATAAGAGAGAGTACCATATTCATTTCCATAAGGGGTTCGTATCAAGATTCCTTATAGATGATAAGATATAATAGGCTTGTTTGAGAGAGAACATACCTTTCGAGAGGTGACCCCACCACAACTTGTCAGGGTACCCGTTATTAAGAATAAGATGTTGAAAAAGAATCAAAGTGAGAGATTTCTAGTCTAGAGGAGGATCATGAGCTGGCAATGATCTAAATATTTCTAATCCATCTATTTCAACCCCGGGATTGTGCCCTGCCAGAAATCCTTAACAAGATCCGCTCCCAATTGAGTGGTAAACAGTTGGAGATCTTTAAGGGAAAGATCCTGATCTAGCCTTGGGTGTTGTATCCATGCCTTCTTCCATATTTTTGAGTTACAACCATTCATGATGTTATCTCTTAGAGGAAAGCCCACTTTGGGAAAAACTCTGAGTTAACCTCAAACTCTTTGAGGTTGAAAGCTGCCCTTCAACCTAGAGAGGGATATCTCCTTAAAACACATCTGCCCTAGGTCATTGTAGTAGCAGGATTTACACTTTAAACTCCATGGATAGATTTAGTTTGTAGGATGAAAGTTTGGTTGGCTTGTATATGAAGCACACCATTGGGCGTGGAGTTTAGTTTTATCAAATGATGCTACAAATCTAATGAGAAGGACAAGAAAAATAGGGTAGTAACAAATCCTTTGAAAATTTGAGAAATTTAGAAGAATAAGACTGAAAAGAAAATAAAAATATAATTAATAGGAACAACAAGTACCAATGACTGATAAATATGAGAAATGAGCATTAATGAATCCCAATCTCAGATACTAACATTTTCCAAAACATGTGAACATTTTGAAACTTCTCATCAAACTATAATATATTTAAGATCTACTCAAATACACTAGAATTCTAATTTTTTTACAATAAAATCCAACCCTTCTTCATTCTTAAAAAATTGTCTTTATAGGAAAGAATGAAAACTAAAACAAGTTTCTAGCAAAACTTAATTACAAAATCTAATAATAACATACTTTATCAAATACATGCATATAGAAAAATTCATAATCCTATATGCATCTAAAGACCATGTTGTAGCTAGAGTCATAGCTGGAGATAAGGATCAACAAGTCGAATTTGGTAAGGAAGCATCCAAGTCAACAATTTTCCATGAGTTTTTTGCTTAAGAAATCTTGAAAAAGAGGGTTGAGTGATCCCTTCTAAAATACAAAACCATGATAGATTTTAGAAAATTGAGAGAGGTTTTTCTAAATGGGTTTGTTTTGGATAGAAAGCTATTTTGTTGTGAAATATTCATTCACATTTGTTTGGGATATGATTTTGAAAACAATTACTAAAATAGGATTGCAAAATTTTGAAATACAACCTTTCAAATATCCCATAGACTATTCCAAACCATAATAGATATTAGAGAACTGAGAGAGGGTTTTATAAATGGGTTTGGTTTGGAAAAACACATCTTTCGGTTTCATAAAATGTACTCTCATTTATCTAGAAAGTGTGGTCAAAAATACCGTGTTGTAGAGGAAAAATAGAGTTTTAATTGGCTAGTTTTATCAAAAACGTTGATAAGCCCATTTTCAATGAATTTATTTAGAAAAAATTATCGGAACTTAAAGTTTTGACAGCCCCTCTATAGATTATTTCCATATTTATTAGAACTAAAATGTTGATACTAAAACCGTCACCATTTTCCCAATATTAAAAAAAACAGAGTTAATGTGATAATAGCAGGCTTCATGGGGTTGTTGTAGATCATAGATGGTGGCAAGAACCCCATATAACAGAGCCCTGGTCCATTGGGTGGCTCGTAAATAGTACCCTACAATTTGTAAACTCTATCACACTAAATTCCATTCTGAAACTGCATACTGAAAACTATACTGCAATGAGAAAGATTAATTTTTTTTATATTACAATCGAATTCGTAGTCGAACTATGGTTTTACCCTGAACACCAATTGTTGAAAACTAAAAACTAAACTTTATGCTTCCATTTCCTACTCTAAGTTGAACCATGATTTTTTGTTAGGTGAAGTAAAACACCCAACGCAAACATGGAAGCATCTTGTCCATCGATTGGAAATATTGCATGTCTTTATTGTGGAGTAAACTGAAAATCCTATTTAATGATAACTCAAAAGTAGATCTAAAAATAAATTTGATATTTACAAAATTTGAAAATTTGGGTTTATTTTATTACTCCAAACATGTTACAAAAGGATCCTTATAAGAATCGAAATTGAATTTTTAATTTTTCCAAATTCTGTCACTCTAATATGGAACTCCTCCATCTGCATTTTCTTTCTCAAATACCTCCATCTGATGACTAACATAATGTTACAAAAAAACCGTTCTAGACAAGAAAATATTGTTTGCAACACTGATTCTTGATTATATTCATGTATATCAGAGAAATATGAAAAATCCTTCTCTTGAAAAATAGGAGTGACTGAGGATGGTTGTTCATATGTTTCAACAAAAACATAATCTTGACTTCCTAAATTTTTTGATTTTATATCTTCAAGAGACGTGAGATCCTGAATGCTCTCTCCATTTCGGAAACAATCCACAAGAAATTTCTCTTCTTCTATGACTGAAATAGGAGTTAAAAAATCTATAGAAATTACTAACTGGTCATCATTACCCCTTTCTTGGTCACTTAAAGTCTGAACATTTTCATCAACTTCAAGGGAAGAATTATAATTTTCATATTTAAGATCCTAATCTAATTATCTTTCATAAGGAGAAAGCTGCCATTTGTTGTTGGGATGAATATTCACATAGGGTTTCATAGACTTCCTCATCCATTAACTTTTCATTACCATGCACATCTTCTAGATACTGAATGAGAATTTCATAGTTTTCACAAAAATCTTCAAACAACAATAAGGGAGGGTAATTTTCTCCATAATGCTCAAAGAATGTTGTGTGGAAATAGTTCAGAGAATACAAGCGATCAGGTTGTAGTTTTTCATACCATGATCTCCTGTCTTCTTCTAGGGTAGCCATAAACATCTTCATGAGGTAGTCTTCAGGCAAGTAAAATCCTAGCTTTTGAATATGAAAATGAAATTTGACCAAATGTAAATCAACATCATCCCTTTCCTAATCATTAACTTTGGCACATAAGTCTACCAATATATGTGAGGGATGTGATTCGAAAAACCAGGAATATGTGCATGATTCATAGGAGCATACCTTACAGAAAGGGGATCCATTTCAAGACAGTGGAGTCACCAAATAGTTATTCAAAAAACTGAGTCTTCGACCAGTGGAGTTGTCAGGAATGTTTTGAGCTCTATATTTAGTTGAGAATGGAGTCATGAGGTGAATGATGCACAAATGTTCCTTGTTTGTCTTTTGTTCACTATCACAGAGAATATATGATATTTGTCATTCTCCTAGGGATGATTTGACATGAAATTTTGCATCCTTGGCAACCACTCCAAAATGTTAGCTCTTAGAGGAAACCCAACTATGGGAAAACATCTAATGTAACCTTGAACCTCTTTGATGTTGAAAGCTAGCCCTTCAACTCAGAGAGGGATCTCTCCTCAAAACACAACTAACCCAGGTAACTCTAGTAGTAGGTTTTACACTTTAATCTCTATGGCCATATTTAGTTTGTAGGATGAAAAATTTGTTGGATTGTATATAAAACACACCATTGGGCATGGAGTCCAATTTTATCGAATGATGCTACATATCTAATGAGCAAGACACGAGAAGAAGTGTAGCAATAACTCCTTTGGCAATTTGAGAAATTTAGAAGAAGACTGAAAAGAAAACATAAATTAACTAATAGGAACAAGAAGTAATAATGATAGAGAAATATGAGAAAGGAGCATTAATGAATCCCAATCTTAGATACTAACATTTTCTATACTTGAAGAAGATTTTTCATAATAGAGAAATAACAAACAAGGAACTGTAACACATGAATTTTCTACAAATACTCATCAAACTATAATATATTTAAGTTTGATTAAACACTCTAGAATGCTAATGTTTTTACAAAAAATTCCAACCCTTCTTCATTCTTTAGAAACTAAAACAAGTTTCTAGCGAAACTTAATTACAAAATCTAAAAATAATAACATACTTTATCAAATACATGCATGTAGAAAACTTCCTAATCTTGTCTGCATCTAAAGATCATGTTGTTTCGAGAGTCATGCTTGGATATAGGGATTAGCAAGTAGAATTTGGTGAGGTGGCATCCAAGTCAACAACTGTCCATGACCTTTTTCCTCATAAAAACCTAAAATATAGGGTTGAGTGATTCCTTTGAAATCCAAAACCACGATAGTTGTTAGAAAACCAAGAGAGATTTTCTAAATGGGTATGTTATGCAAAAAAGAATATTTTAGTTTTAAAATATTCATTATCGTTTGTTCGGGATATGATTTTGAAAACAATTACTAAAAGAGGATGGAAAAATCTTGAAAAACAACCTTACAAATGTCCCTTAGAATATTTCAAACCGTAACAACTGTTAGAAAAATGAGAGAGGTTTTTCTAAATGGGTATGTTGTGGAAAAAAATGTATTTTGGTTTCGTAAAATTCATTCTTAGTTTTTGGAAAGTGTGCCTGAAATTATTGTGTTGTACAGGAAAAACAGAGTTCTAACTAGCCAATTTTATCGAAAATGTTGATAAGCCCGTTGTTAGCGAATTTCTTCAAAAAACATTATTTGAACATTAAAGAATTTACAGCACTACTATCGATGATTTCCATATTTATTAAAACTAAAATGCTGAAACTGAAATTGTCACCATTTTCTAAAAAAATTTAAAAACAGAGTTAATGTGATAATGCCTAATTTTTCAAAAATCCAGATCTCATATGAAGTGCTAGTGATTTTTTTCCCCGATTCGAGATCGAGGAGCCAAATGGTAAATTATGGAAATGGTTTAGCAGATCCTAGAAACTTGTGACTCGATATTTTGGTTCCCATATATGTTTTGAAATCTCTCATCCTCCCTGCAATCATTGCCACCATACTTTTGTGTTGAGGGCATGCGATAAAAGTTTAGGGACCTTTAAGCCTAGGCCGCCATGAAGTTTTGGTTTACATACTTTGTCCCAAGCCACCAGGGCCCACTTTCGATAATTCTACAGTCCGAACTAGAGAGATTTCCACAATTGTAAAGTGATATCCTTGTAGATTCTTCGAGGAGCTGAGAGGACTGAGAGATGATAAATGGGGATAGCTTAGAGAACCACCTTAAAAAGAACAAGACAACTTGCTGAATTTAAAACTCTAAAGGTACAACTTCATAATTTTTTGTCAATGTGAAAGAGAAATTCCTTCCAATCGGCAGTATTAAGAGAGTTCAACACCAAAAGGACTCCGAGGTAAGTGTTGTGAAGTGCTCCAATTTGGAATCTGAGGGTCATGGCCAGATGAATTTGCACTCTAGGGTTAATGTTGAAGAAGAAGATATTAGATTTGTTGCCATTGATCTCAGTGCCTAAAGCTTTTTGGAAGAGTTTTAGAATGGATCCAAATTGTTTGGATGCTCATAATGTAGGTTTCCCATATAGCATGTTGTCAACAAAAAATTGGTAGTGGGTGATTGGGGGGCCTCCTAGGAGAGATTGATGTTATGGAGACTTCAGGATTCCACTACCACTTTAATCACTCTACCCAGTCCTTCTCCTACTATTAAAAAGAGAAAGGGAGATCTGGGATCCCCTTGACAAATCGCCCTAGACCTACAAAAGGTTTGAGAGGGTGATCCATTCACAAGGATGGAATATAAGGGTTATAAGTCATAGATTTCACCTAGCTAATCCAAGGAGAGGAAAATCCAAGAGAAACAAGCAGAGGCAATAGATAATCTGAATTTAAACGATCGTAAGCTTTTGAAATATCTAGTTTGTTAATCATACTTGTGGATTGGGATGAAGAAAAAAATGCACCATCTTGTGAGCCACCAATATTCCATCCATTATTTGTTTTCCTTCCATGAAACTAGATTGTTATGGCCCGATGATATTGTGGAGGAGTTTTATCCACCGAACCAGAATTATCGAAAGAATATTGTAAATGACAATACACAAGGCAATTGGTCGGATGCCACACACATCCATTTCCACACATTTCTTGGGGATGACTGTTAGGAAGCTGGCATTAAACCCCGAACATATCCATTGAGAGTGTAGGGAGTCTTCCATTAGCTCTAGTATCTCATCACCTAGAAACTTCCAACCTACTTTGAAAAATTCGGAGTGAAATCCATCAAGATTTGGGGCTTTGTTCGACATGATATCCCGAACCACCTATTCCACTTATCCATAGGATATTTCTCTCATGAGGGCCTCATTTTGGTTTGCTGAAATTAGATTTGGAATACATTCTTGGATTCTGGATATATCCTCACATCTATCCTTAGCACGCTCTGTGAAAAGAGAATGGAAGTGGGTGACCAACTCTTTAAATATTTCCTCATGTTGCACTGGGCGTCAATCATATTAACCATTTAGGGAGAATATCCAGTTAAACTACCTATCCTTCAACATAGTCATGTGGAAAAATTTTGTGTTCTACTCACCCTCTTTGAGCCATTTCACACACAGCTTTTGTCTCCACAGGATTTCCTCTTGTTTCTGTCGTTGTTCCAGATCAATTAGAACCTAACCCTTCTGGGATATGAGGGCATTAGTTCTTCCAATATGATTTGGTGTTGTATCACATGCATGTATTCCTCAAGCCGCTACTTTTCCCAATGCATATTGACAAAATAAAATTGATTATAGTCTTTGATAATTAATTTTAACTCCTTCAACTTTAACTGGAATGTTTCCATTGGGTTACAACGCATCCCCCTGCTTGTTTTCTACCATTATTCAATCTTAGCCAGGAAGTTTTGTTCATCAAGCCAAAATGATTCAAAGTGGAACAAGCGGTTATGAGGACCCATTCAGAGATCGATCTCTTGGCAGATAGCCGAGTGATCCAATACTAAGAATGGAAGAATTGATGCTTAAAAAAATAGATATTCATGGATGAGGTTGTTAGAAAGAAGAGAACAATCGAGTTTTGAGGCTATCTGATACTTACCTCCTCATTGGTCGTTCCAAGTGAAGGATCCATTATTAAAATCAATGTCCTCAGTGCCCAAATCTTGGATGGTTTCCTAGAATGCAGAGAAGATTGGATCCAACTTCTGAAGTCCTCATTTTTTCTCATTGAGATACTTTATGAGGATGAAATTCCCAACTAGGATCCATTTTTTGTCACCCAAGTCATAGGCTATGAAGGAAGCTTGCTTTCGACCCTAGAAGAGTATGGTCGTACACCCCGATTAACCAAAATTTGTTAGGGGAACTAATACATTCAAATTCACCCGAGAGGATGTGGGGGTGGGTTATCCATCTTCTAAAGTAGATGGATCAAGAATCCCAGAGGATACCTATGCCACCAACACTACCCCTTGCATCTAAAGCCATGCACTCTACCAGAGGTTAGCTTCTACTAGAAATAATTGTAAGTCTTTCTTGTGTTACATTGGTTTCCTATAGGACTAAGATGTTTGGTTTCTCAGATTGAATCTATTCCTTCAGATACCTCAACCTACCCTTGGAGTTGAGGCCTCTTATGTTAGATGATAGTAGCTTCATTGAGGGTGGGAGGGAGGGATCGTTGATAATATTTCATTAGAATATTATTATGTCCTGAGTTGACTAAGGTCGCCCTTGTTTCCCGAATCACATCGCTAGTTGGCCATATGCATTTATTTATAGAGCCTGAGATTAGATCCATTTGAGGGTTTGCTGAGTCATCTTCCCGAATAGCAAGATTCATCTAACAGGGGAGGGATCTGTTGGAGCTTGGAGTTTCTCCCAATCCTTGTAAATTTGATGGAATTTCTCCAACTCATCTTGAGGGATATATGTTCATCCATCTTTAGCCCAATATCATAATGATATAGGTGGGTCTTTAGACACAATGGCATGGAAAATATCCAAATTCAAAGTGGTATAAAAGAAATCAGAGGTCCTCCGAAACATTGAAGGAACAGATCAGCACCGCGCCAGTCTTAGCCTTACCAGATCTCCAACAGCCATTCGAGATCGAAACCAATGCTAGCAGTTATGCCATGGGAGTTGTACTGATGCAACAAAAGAAGCTGATTTGTTACCATTCTGAGATGTTTTATGAGGTTGGGATAAAATATCCCACTTATGACAAGGATCTTTATGCCTTGGTGCAGAGTGTGAAAAGGTGGAAACACTACCTGATCGACAAAGAGACCATCATCAATACAGATCATCAGCCTTTGTAGTATCTTCAGTCATAAACCAAGTTGTAGAAATCTCGTCTTTTCAGGTGGATGGGCTTTCTTCAGCGGTTTCATTTGGTAATAAAGTATAAGAAGGGCACTAGCAATAAAGTGGTCGATATGCTATCTCACCCTCCTATTTCTGCTTTTATTATTTTGCATAATGTTTCATTGTCTTTTGAGAGTTATGTTGAACAATATGCTAACGATGGTGACTTTAAGGATGTTTATGAAAAACTAACCCATGGTTCACAGGTGGACAACTATCACTTGTGGGGCAAACTATTGTATCACCTTGGAAAATTGTGTATTCCCATAGGGGAAATAGTACATGTAATTTGAGAGGCCTACACCTCTCTTGTGTCTGGACACTTTGGTGTCAAAAATACTTTATGTCATGTACAAAATATGAAGAACATTGTGACTCGCTATGTAAAGGGTTGTGTGATGTGTTCTGTTTAAAAGCCCTCTAATATAAAACTAAGGCTCTATACACCACTCCCTCTTTTGAGTCGTCCATGGGAAAGTGTGACGATGGACTTTATAGGAGGTTTGCCTTTGTCTAGGAAGAGTCACAACTATTTGTATGTTGTCGTTTACTATTTTAGTAAGATGTGTATTCTAATGCCTTGTAAAATGAAAATTACTGTAGAGCAGACTGCTTATCTTTTCTTTCAACATGTTTGGGTCCATTTTGGATTACCCACATTGATTGTGTCAGATCGAGACTCTCACTTTCTTGGAGAGTTTTGGACCAGCTTGTGGAAGACAATGGACACCAAGTTGAAAAGAAGCGTGGAATTTCATCCATAGACTGATGAATAGACAAAGGTTTTCAACCACACCATGGTACACTTGTTACGAGGCTATTGTGGGAAACATCCTAAGTTGTGGGATGAGCATCTCCCATATGTGTAGAATTCCTACAACCGAGCAGTGCACTCATCTATGTAGAATTCACCATTTGAGACATCTTTTGGTTACCTGCCAAAGGACCCTTATGATAGGGTCTTTGGAAGGGAATATGACTCCAATGGACGTAATGATAGGGACAAAGCTCAACAGTTCATTCAGCGAATCCAGTTGATTCACCAAGTAGTAGAATAGCAGTTAGAGAAAAGTCAAGCATGTTACAGGGCTTGACATGAAAAACACCGAGTCAACCATCAATTCCAAGTGGATGAAAAAGTGTGGTTCCAAATCAGCAAGGATAGGTTGAATGGAGAAGGGATGAAGTTGTGACCAATCCTGTATGGTCCATTCACCATTTTGGATAGGATTGGAAACAATGCCTTTCATCTTGATTTGTCAATATATATGCAAATGTACTCTGTAGAGAATGTGGAGAACTTAAAGCTATATGAACCACCATTGATTATGGACACTGATGAGGTGGGCACAATTCCTACGGTTGATGATTTTGCACTAGAATATCTTTATGAGTTACCTGAAGATATCATCCTTGACAAGAGAACCAGGACTTCATGGCGAGGAGATGTGGAATACCTTTGAGTTGGTTTCAAGGGAATGCACCACAACAAAGAAAAATGACTAGAGAAGGAAAGGTTGAGGGAACAATTCCCTCACTTGCTAATTGACTAATAAAGATTTTGGTAGTCCAAAAGCTGCTCAATGGGGAGGATTGATCTAGGTGGATCTTCAGACACAGTGGCATGGAAAATCTCAAAATTCAAAGTTATATAAAAGCAAGTATATTGACAACAGATCGAAGTGCTTGTCACCTTGATTCCAACGGTGTGAACGAAACTCAAATCTGAGTCCGGATGATGAAGTTATGGCAGAAAGAAGATTGCCTTGTTCCTTTGGAAAATGAGGCTTTTTCCTAAAAAATGGGTTTTTAGCCTTAAAAGGAAAAATCGCAACTAGAGGGTCCAAATGGGTGGACTTAAGGTAGGTGAACGGGATCCCTTGATCAGAAACCTCCAATTAATCGAAGTCAAGGGCATGTTATGTTCGATATCGAGACTTTATAACCAGTGGCATGTGATATAGCGATTTCCAATATCGGCGTCGGCGGATGCCAAAGGCAGGACCCCTAGGCCGTAGCGATGCGATATGTCGATGGCGATGTGCAATCACCGTATTGGTGATCAACAAATCGGTGTATTGGCGATTGGCCAATATACAAGGCCATTGAAAAAGCGATATGCGATTGCGATATAGCACAAACCCGATGTTTATAAGCCTCATTTCATATATTTGAAGTCTGATTAAAAGGATTTTGGTTCGATTTTCCTATGTTATGTGTATTATCGCTTTAAATGATAAAAGGATATCTTTGGGCCTTTTTTGTGCCCACTGACCCTTCCATCTGAATGGCTTCTATTTTGACAAAACTAACCTCTGATTTTTAAGCATCCTTAAATGTCACAAAAGAGACATTATAAAAGCCCGATGATTGGAAAAAGTATGGGGGAGAGGATTTTGGCACACAGTTCGAGGCAACAACTTGTAGGAGGGGCGATTGATCATTTTATCTGAATTAGGAAAATTTTATATGGTTTCTTCCCTTCTTGATGCCACGAATGCATTGAATGCAATGGTGTTATCCATTTCTTCATCCGATTTCTCCTCTTCTTAGCCATTTTTTAGAATAGAGGTATAAGACTCCTTTTATGTAGCTGATGATTGTATTCTCTTCTTTTCATGCCATTTAATGAATGAAGGCCTCTCCATTGATCGAGCAGGGCTCAGAGACATAGTCCAAGTTGGACAAACTCCATTATCAAGTCTTGTTGTCTTCTTTTTGTCCCTTTGTGTGTTTCTTCTTCTTCTCTCATGTGTACATTAAATTTCTATGTTAAGCTGCAATTTTCACATGTGATTCTTTTCATACATCTATAAGCAAAAGATCCCTTGATCACGTAAATAAGCGATCATCACCCTTTCATCAGAGTTGACTTGATCCATCTTCACATCATGTTATAAAGCATGGCGTACATGGGCGAGGACTTCTTCAATTTCTTGGATATTGGATGGGACCTCAGAGCCTTGCATTTTCTTAGTTGTTTATTCTTAGGGTTTTCTGATCCTAGCTCAACCTCCATCGTTTCTTGGGATTGAGCCATAATCATAAGACCCATAGGTTGGTCAGGTTGATTCTGATCTACTAAGAGGGAAAATTGGTTCCCTAAAGGGCGAATTAGGGTCATTTAATAGGTGTTAGAGGGGTGGCTAGGGGTTACTTGAGAGGGCCCTAGCAGGTGACTGGGAACTACTTGAGAAGTTCTTTCCAAAGCTTAAGATGATGGAGTTTTACCTCAAGGATGACGCCACATATGAACTTCCTGAAATCCATCCGAGGAGGGAGGTGCCATGAGAGATGAGCCTTGCTGAGGTTAGTCATGAAACAAGTGCCCATATTCATAGCAAAGCCTTCATTTGAACAGAACATGCTCGTATTCTAGCGACTGGGACCAGATATCATTTTGGTATTCAATTTCGAACCATTCCAAGAGAGGCTTAGCTATGTTCATATACACGTAAATGCATGAATACGAAGGAAAACACATGTGCCTTATGATCTCTGAGACCTTGTTAAACGCACATGGGCAGCAATAGAATATGAAAGATAAAACATGAGGGTACAATTTTTATTAACAAATGATTTACATTTATAATACATGTTGTGACTATTGGGTTTCACATCCCAAGGTCTATTGGACTCCTTTTGTCCATTCGGCTTCCACACTAACCCATTGAGGATTAGGTGTCCAACATTCCCCCCCTTAATCTGAAGGGTTATGTATGAGTCCAAGAAGAGAGCTGTAATACAAAATGTGAAAAAAATGCATGGTAGCACTAGGCTGAATGTGCTCTCTGAAATGTTGGTATAAAGGGTAGTGGTTTAAGGGTGACCACCAACACTAGAACGCTTAGTGCAGTTCCTGAAACTCTTACAAAACTGGAAAGATGCTGAAGTCCTCTGCTAGAGGAAGTGCTCCTATTTTTGAAGAGGGAAACCTTCAACCATGAAAGGGAGGTCTCACCTCATATAAAAGGGAGAACTTCAACCTGAAAAGGGAAGTCTCAACCTATGATGGTTTAAGGATGACCAACAACTCTAGAATTCTTAATGCAATTCTTGGAACTCTTCCAAATCTGGAAAGAAGCTGGTGTCTTCTTCTAGAGGAAGTGTTCTCAATTTTGTTCCTGGAATTCTTCCAAAACTAGCAAGAAGCTGAAGTCTTCTGCTAGAGGAAGTGTCCCAGATTACCAACTGAAGGCATGCTCAGGGGCATCTTTGTTTCTGGCTACAACTCTGAAACTAGTGTGGAAGGTTGTGGCTCAGGCTCGCTTGATGTGACTTTGAAGCTTGTAGATGACCATCATTTCCCCCCTATCAAATACAAGGTAAGATCATGGAGAAAACTCAATTGCAAGATTATTCAATACTTTGGAACAAGTTTTGACATGTGTTTGGAATATCTTATTGGCTGTTGATGCCCATTACCAAGAAGCGATCCATCCAAGATGAATCTTTGTTCTTACAGGACCTTTGTCTCTGAAGCATCAGTGTGAAGAATGGGTGGTTTTATTGTTAGGTAAATTTGACTCGGGATAGAGTCAATATTTGACTAGGGTAAATAGTGGTGGTTTTGGGGCACATGGTTTTGTGCACCCATAGTTTTCAGCCCATAGTATTGCATGTAATGGAGCCTATAAAAGGCTGGGAAGACTTCATTGTAAGATAGGCCTGGAGGTGAGCGGTGAAGGCTCACTTGGCCAAATTGGCCAGGGTTTTGGCCAATGCTAATGGAATTTCATTAGGATGGGTTTTCCCCGGAGTTTGGGGTTTTTCCCGGTTAAATATTTGTGTTTATGTTAATGATTTGTTGCTGACCTTTTATGTTTATTTCTCTGGGTAAATTCTTTATTGTTTTCGTTGTTTAACTCCAACATTTATGACAGTGCTTACATGGATGAAGATCAAAATAGTGATATTTCAAATGGCCAACTCGGTCATAGTGTTGGCATTTCACAATCTGTTTTTGTTGTTGTTGCTGTGGAAGAGTGACAGAATCTAGAACAGCTGGAGGTGAACTATCATGAAGAACAGGTGGAGATGAATTATCCTCAAGAAATCTAGCAGTTTGAAATTGAATTGGCTTTGAGTAGTCTGGAATATGAAAGGACAAGTCCTTGTCATATCCAAGACTAGTTCTATGTTTGTTGTGGACAAGTTGTTCCCAAGGTCTGATGATGGGCTTGGGAAGTGTAGACTGAGTTTGCGTATCTGCATGTACAACTGTTGCTTTATTGGGTACTGAATCTGAACCAACTGTAACATTATTGACATGCTTCTGATGGGTTGCAGTCTCGATGTTCTAAATAGAAACATGTTCAGAATGTCTCCTCTGTTTTAATTCTTCTTGTTGTAGTCAAGATTCAAGATGCAAAAAATCGATCTTTTCCTGTGCATTTTGTAGACAAACCTAAATGTTCGTGAGAGAAACTTTGTTGACTTTTAATGTATCATGAGTAGTAGACAATATCAGAGTTTTGAGGAACTCTAATACTTCATTGATTCTGGCCATTTTCTCCAATGTTAAACTTACACTTTAAGCCAACTATGAACCAATGTCACTACAAGGTATTCTCAAAGTTTGTTCTCTCAGAAAACTACAACAATCAAATGATATTATTCCTTGAGGAATGAATCAAAAGCTAGATTTAACTCTACTTATTCTCCAAATCCACGCACAACGATGGTTGGTTGCATTCATATAAAGTATATTGTGCATTCCCAAACAATGAAACTCAAATTCTACAACAAATAAAATACTTGTTTTTCCACTCAGAAATATATATCAGCAAGGATGCAATCTTTACACAGATATCTATTCAAGAAATACAGTGTATTTTATCAATTTTATACCCAAGGTTCAAGGAGGAACTTCCATCACAACACTGGTAGAGGGCATCCTAGGTACTTTTTCATCTAGCAGGAGTATTGTTTGGCATGATACAACACTTCATAAAACTGGATCAAGCCCCCAGGTCACAAGTTAACACAATTACAATAACAAATTCCAACAAACCTCAGGATGTTTTATCAGCACTAGCATACCATCATTTGGAGAGAGACAGATTCTGAACTTTATTTGAGCAAATTGCAGGGGATACAATTTGGGGTAGAACACCTGAGAGGAGCTGCCATGCAAGATATGATCCTATTTAATTAGTTCTCTATTGAATATCTGATCTTGGAAGCATTCTGCAAACATATCATATGCCATCACATGGAATGCATAAGGATGTTTATAGAAAAACCCACAACAAGCTTTGACACCAGCAATGATTGGGTGATCTCGTCTGGAATTAATATAGTAAGCTACACTCAAAATAATTTGATCTCCTGGAATTAAAGGGTTGGATCTTATTAGAAGTCAACAAACTAGTGGTTCGAGCCTCCCTTCAATTCATTCAACATGCAATGATTCAACCAGAGCGACCAACATGAGTGGGGCAGCCTATGGTGAGTGTAAATACAGTGTAATACACAACGTTCAATGTAACCAACGTTCAAGAAACTATCACCGTTCGAGAAACTATTCAAACTTCAATGGAACCAACATTCAATGGAATCAATGTTCAAGAAATATATATGGATGGGGCAGCGTAAACATATGGTGAGTAACTATGTATATATACGACAACGTTAAACAACACATTCAATGTAATATGGTTGGCGTAAGTATTTAAATCTTGGCTTGCAAAACCCTGAGGATTTTTTTAAGTGAAAGAGCACAATGTATATATATTCATAAACACAAGAACACGAGCTAGGAACCAGAAGCAGCCACGCTGTTAGACAATGCGAAGACTAGGAAACACAGCGAAAAATACAATGGAAGACCTTTAAATAGCCAGCCATTAATAACCATTTCAAATTCCCAAAGTCTCAAGGGAGGAGCTCAGCAATAAAATACCGTGGATCTACTTAAGAAATTGGAGGAAAGATGGTATTTAAGTGTTGTTGTTGTGTGAAGGTCCTGCACCATTATAATTTCTGAACCACGTCACAATGCTCCAAGCCGAGGTATGGAGCAACGTAAATATCAATACTAACCATATCAAATTGGACCAGATTCAAGTATGCCATCTCAACACATAATTTTCCATTCCATAATGCATAAGTTCAAAATTCCATATGCAACATATTTGCCAATAATTCATCAATCACAAGATTTATGCCGACACCAATTTACTTCAAAAATTTCACACACCAATGCTTAATTCAAAATCTAAGATGTGCCATATCAGTTTGAAATCCGAGTCAAAACTCTGCAGTTTCTACCTAAGCAACTGTCAGATGATATGGCTATGTATTACATACATATCTTTTTATGAGATAATAACGTCATGCAGTGAATAATATTTTCCTATATGGTGCCCATCATAGTTTTAATGGAGCAATAACTAAAATTGACAATGAATACGCATCTCATGAGCAGCCAATGTTGAAACGGAAAAACAGGAACCATTTAAGGGATATATGGTTTGCTTGAGCTGCATGCGGACTTGAAACCTGTATCCAAAATTCGGCAGGAAACCATGTCAGGGCAGCACAGGTGATTATAAAAACTGGTCAGAGAAGAGCAGAGGGCCCAAAGAGTGCAGAAAGGAGAATTATGCCCAGCCCAGGGAGCGCAGAGGGCACAGACAATGATTATGGTAGACCTTGAGCAGTAGATTATACCATTGTCAGGACAACGGATTATATGAATCATGATGATATGAGTTACAAAGGCAGAGATACTAAAAATAGGACCTTCTCATAAAGACCATAAGACAAATGGCTCAAAGAAATTATGCAGGGTAGGAGTACGCCTGCTCTGATACCATGTTAAACACACATGTGCAGCAATAGAATATGAAAGATAAAACACGAGAGTACAATTTTTATTAAAAAATGATTTATATTTATAGTACATGTTGTGACTGTTGGGTTTCAAATCCCAAGGTCTCTTGGACTCCTTTCGTACATTCAGCTTCCACACTAACCCATTGAGGATTAGGTGTCCAACATTCCCCCCCTTAATCCGAAGGGTTATGTATCATTCCAAGAAGAGAGTTATAATACAAAATGTGCAAAAAATGCATGGCAGCACTAGGTTGAATGTGCTCTCTGAAATGTTGGTATAAAGGGCGGTGGTTTAAGGATGACCAACAACATTGGAACGCTTAGTGCAGTTCCCAGAACTCTTCCAAAACTAGCAAGACGCTGAAGTCTTCTACTAGAGGAAGTGCTCCTATTGTTTTGAAGAGGGAAACCCTCAACCATGAAAGGGAGGTCTCACCTCGCATAAAAGGGAGAACTTCAACCTAAAAAGGGAAGTCTCAACCTGTGATGGTTTAAGGATGACCAACAACTTTGGAATGCTTAATGCAATTCCTGGAACTCTTCCAAATCTGGCAAGAAGTTGGTGTCTTCTGCTAGAGGAAGTTTTCTCAATTTTGTTCCTTGAATTCTTCCAAAACTGGCAAGAAGCTGAAGTCTTTTGCTAGAGGAAGTGTCCCAGATTACCAACTAAAGGCATGCTCAGGGGGATCTTTGTTTCTGGCTACAACTCTGAAACTGGTGTGGCAGGTTGTGGCTCAAGCTCGCTTGATGTGACTTTGAAGCTTGTAGATTGCCATCATTTCCCCCCTGTCAGATACAAGGTGAGATGATGGAGAAAACTCAACTGCAAGAATGTTCAATACTTTGGAACAAGTTCTGACATGTGTTTGGCATATCTTCTTGGCTATTGATGCCCATTGCCAAGAAGCGATCCATCCAAGATGAATCTTTGTTCTTGCAAGATGTTTGTCTCTAAAGCATCTGTGTGAAGAATGGGTGGTTTTATGACAGTGCTTACATGGATGAAGATCAAAACAGTGAGCTTTCAAATGGCCAACTTGGTCATAGTGTTGGCATTTCACAATCTATTGTTGTTGTTGTTGCTGTGGAAGAGGGACAGAATCTGGAACAGCTGGAGGTGAACTGTCATGAAGAACGGGTGGAGATGAAGCATCCTCAAGAAATCCAGTAGTTTGAAATTGAATTGGCTTTGAGTAGTTTGGAATATGAAAGGACAAGTCCTTGTCATATCTAAGACTAGTTCTGTGCTTGTTGTGGACAAGCTGTTCCCAAGGTCTGATGATGGGCTTGGGAAGTGTAGACTGAGTTTGTGCATTTGCATGCACAACTGCTGCTTTATTGGGTACTAAGTCTGAACCAACTGTAACATTATTGACTTGCTTCTGATGGGTTGCAGTCTCAATGTTCTGAACAGAAACATGTTCATATTGACTCCTCTATTTTAATTCTTCTTGCTATAGCTAAGATTCAAGCTGCAAAAAATCGATCTTTTCCTGTGCATTTTGTAGACAGACCTGAATGTCTGTGAGAGAAACTTTGATGACTTTTAATGTATCATGAGTAGTAGACAATATTAGAGTTTTGACGAACTCTAATACTTCATTGATTCTAACCATTTCTCCAATGTTAAATTTACACTTTTCCCAATGCATATTGCCAAAATCCAATTGATTATAGTCTTTGATAATTAATTTTACCTCCTTCAACTTTAACTGGAATGTTTCCATTGGGTTACAACCCATCACCCTACTTGTTTTCCACCATTATTCAATCTTGGCCAGGAATTTTGGTTCATCAAGCCAAAATGATTCAAATTGGAACAAGCGATTGTGAGGACCCATTCAGAGTTTGATCTCTAGGCAGATAGCCTAGTGATCCAATCCTAAGAATGGAAGAATCAATGCTTGAAAAAGTAGATCCTTATGGATGAGGTTGTCATAAAGAGGAGAACGATCCATTTTTGAGGCTATCTAATACTTACCTCCTCATCGATCGTTCCAAGTGAAGGATCCATTCTTCAAATCAATGTCCTCAGTGCCCAAATCTTGTATGGTTTTGTAGAATGCAGAGGAGATTGGATCCAACTTCTGAAGTCCTCCTTTTTTCTCACTGAGATACTTTCTGAGGATGAAATCCCTAACTAGGATCCAATTTTTGTCACCCAATAGTTCCTTTAGGTGTCGTAGGCTATGAAGGAAGCATGCTTTCGACCCTGGAAGAGTATGGTCGTACACCCCGATTAACCAAAATTTGTTAAGGGAACTAATACATTCAAATTCACCCGAGAGGGTGTGGGGTTGGGTTATCTAGCTTCTAAAGTAGATGGATCAAGAATCCCAAAGGATACCCAGGCCACCAACACTACCCCTTGCGTCTAAAGCCATGCCCTCTATTAGAGGTTAGCTTCTACTAGAAATAATTGTAACTCTTTCTTGTGTTACATTGGTTTCCTATAAGACTAAGATGTTTGGTTTCTCATATTGAATTCATTCCTTCAGATACCTCAACCTACCCTTGGAGTTGAGGCCTCTTATGTTAGATGATAGTAGCTTCATTGAGGGTGGGAGGGAGGGATCGTTGATAATATTTCATTAGAATGTTATTCTATCCTGAGTTGACTAAGATCACCCTTGTTTCTCGAATCACATCACTAGTTGGCCATACGCCTTTCTTTATAGAGCCTGAGATTAGATCCGTTTGAGGGTTTGATGAGTCATCTTCCCGAATAGCAAGATTCATCTGATAGGGGAGGGATCTGCTAGAGCTTGGACTTTCTCCCAATCCTTGTAAATTTGTTGGAATTTCTCCAACTCATCTTGAGGGATATCTGTTCATCCATCTTTAGCCCAATATCATAATGATCCAGGTGGATCCTCAAACACAATGGCATGGAAAATCTCAAACTTCAAAGTGGTAGAAAAGAAATCAGAGGTCCTCCGAAACATTGAAGGAAAAGATCAGCACTGCGCTAGTCTTAGCCTTACTAGATCTCCAACAGCCATTCGAGATTGAAACCAATGCTAGCAATTATGCCATGGGAGTTGTACTGATGCAAGAAAAGAAGTTGATTTGTTACCATTCTGAGAAGTTTTATGAGGTTGTGATAAAATATCCCACTTATGACAAGGAGCTTTATGCCTTGGTGTAGAGTGTGAAAAAGTGGAAACACTACCTGATTGACAAGGAGACCATCATCAATATAGATCATCAGCCTTTGTAGTATCTTCAATCACAAACCAAGTTGTAGAAATCTCATCATTTTAGGTGGATGGGTTTTCTTCAATAGTTTCATTTTGTAATAAAGTATAAGAAGGGCACTGGCAATAAAGTGGTCGATATGCTATCTCACCCTCCTATTTCTGCTTTTATTATTTTGCATAATGCTTCATTGTCTTGTGAGAGTTATGCTGAATAATATGCTAACGATGATGACTTTAAGGATGTTTATGCAAAACTAACCCATGGTTCATAGGTGGACAACTATCACTTGTGGGGGAAACTATTGTATCACCTCGGAAAATTGTGTATTCCCATAGGGGAAATAGTACATGTAATTCAAGAGGCCCACACCTCTCTTGTGTCTGGACACTTTGGTGTCGAAAAGACTTTATGTCATGTACAAAGATTTTGTTTTTGGCCTCATATGAAGAACATTGTGACTCACTATGTAAAGGGTTGTGCGATGTGTTCTATTTAAAAGCCCTCTAATATAAAACTCGGGCTCTATACACCAGTCCCTCTTTCGAGTTGTCCGTGGGAAAGTGTGTCGATGCACTTTGTAGGAGGTTTGCCTTTGTCTAGAAAGAGTCATGACTATTTGTAAGTTGTCATTGACCGTTTCAGTAAGATGTGTATTCTAATGCCTTGTAAAAAGTAAATTATTGCAGAGCAGATTGCTTATCTTTTCTTTCAGCATGTTTGCGTCCATTTTGGATAACCCACATTGATTGTGTCAGATCGGGACTCTCGCTTTCTTGGAGAGTTTTGGACCAGCTTGTGGAAGATGATGGACATGAAGTTGAAAAGAAGCATGGAATTTCATCCATAGACTGATGAACAGACAGAGGTTTTCAACCGCACCGTGGTACACTTGTTACGAGGCTATTGTGGGAAACATCCTAAGTTGTGGGATGAGCATCTCCCATATGTGTAGCATTCCTACAACCGAGAAGTGTACTCATCTATGTAGCATTCACCATTTGAGACATATTTTGGTTACCTACTAAAGGACCCTTCTGATATGGTCTTTGGAAGGGAATATGACTCTAATGGACGTAATGATAGTGACAAAGCTCAGCAATTCATTCAGCGAATCCAGTTGATTCACCAAGTAGTAGAAGAGAAGTTAGAGAAAAGTCAATCCTGTTACAAGGTTTGACATGAAAAACACTGATTCAACCATCAATTCCAAGTGGGTGACAAAGTGTGGTTCCACATCAACAAGGACAGGTTGAATGGAGAAGGGAAGAAGTTGTGACAAATCCTATATGGTCCATTCACCATTTTGGATAAGATTGGAAACAATGCCTTTCATCTTGATTTGTCAATATATATTCAAATGTACTCTGTAGAGAATTGGCTTTGAGTAGTCTGGAATATGAAAGGACAAGTCCTTGTCATATCCAAGACTAGTTCTGTGCTTGTTGTGGACAAGTTGTTCCCAAGGTCTGATGATGGGCTTCGGAAGTGCAGACTGAGTTTGTGCATCTGCATGTACAACTGCTGCTTTATTGGGTACTAAATCTGAACCAACTGTAACATTATTGGCTTGCTTCTGATGGGTTGCAGTCTCAATGTTCTGAACAGAAACATGTTTAGAACGATTCCTCTGTTTTAATTCTTCTTGCTGTAGCTCATATTCAAGCTGCAAAAAATCGATCTTTTCCTGTGCATTTTGTAGACAAACCTAAATTTCTGTAAGACAAACTTTACTAACTTTTAATGTATTATGAGTAATAGACAATATCAGAGTTTTGAGGAACTCTAATACTTCATTTATTCTTGCCATTTTCTCCAATGTTAAATGGCCAAAATCAATGAAGTATTAGAGTTCCTCAAAACTCTGATATGCAAAATTCCAGCCTCTGGATCTCTAGGATGAGGGATCCATATATAGATGTTTGCAAGTGGGTGAATCCCAGCATGAAAGCACTTCTTCACCTCATGAAAATCTAGATCACCCAACACTATGATGTTCCATAGAGAAACCAACAACACTTCCTTACAAGATGCAAAATTCTAGCCTCTGGATCTCTAGGATGAGGGATCCATAAATAGATGTTTGCAGGTCGGTGGGTCAGCTTCTAGTTTTTTGGTTAGTGTCATTTCTCTGATAGTTCTTAATTCCACTTGGAGATTTCATGATCTCTTACTCATCCCTGGGCGAATTTAGAGAGGCAAGTGTCACAGGAGAAGTTTCTGGAAGATTCCATGATCATCCACCTTGCAAACTCTCTGCCATTTGTCTACTCTCGCCCATCACACCCCATAGAAGGAAATTTCAGTATGCATCACACCCCCCATGTGCATTAGGTGGGATGCATTTCACTTTGACCATGGAGCAGGTGAGATGGTCTAGTTTTGACCAGTTCTAAGTAGTTTTTCATGTACAACTTCTGGGAGATGATGTAATCAGTTGACCTTGTTCCTTTAGGGTATGAAACAAAACTTTTAGGGACTTATAAGCCCTTGGTTTATGGACATATAAGATTGGGTTTGCATTTCCCAAATATGTCTATAATAGTTGCCCCCTAAAGCATGAGGTCGTAAATCTTTTGATGTCGGGTGAAATGCTTTATCATGAGGATCCAAAGTTTTTCCACACTGGAAGGCGACCTGTAATAAGATACAATACAATACATTATCTTCATAATATTTTCATGATCTAGTTGAGGTGGGCATTCCTATGCTCAACTTTATAAATTCATTTTCATGTACATAAGACAAACAACCGTCTATATGGCAGACTAATGATTCTGGTAGAGCCATCATCCTTTGGCTTGGATGACAATCTGTGTAGTTATGATGTACATTTGATGTCTTTATTTTCTTGAATATATTGTAGCTCAGATGGATGAAACTAGATCTGTGGTCTTCAAACTCGTTCAATCTTCACCCGAAGTACAAGTCGATCCATGTGAAAAGATGTTCTAAAGTCAAACATGGAAAGACATCACCTGATTACCAGCTAATGATGTAAGTTTTTAACAGGCACGAGAGGAATCACCGATAATGATAATGACCCTCAAGGTACTACAGTACAATTCACGTGGTGTGAAAATGTGACTTACTGTCAAACACCACGCGAAATATTTCGGTTGAAGGCCATTGATGTAAACCTGTCACCAGAAGTGAGAAACTTGCCATTGAGGCATGCAAGCTTCAAAGTGTTGAAAGGGTTGTTCCTAAGTCAACCTCTTGGATAATGAGCTGACGTCGACAAGAAGTGACCCGTCATAGAAGGGCCTTAATGAATCCCACATCTACAACACGAAATGGAGCAAATGATTTTGTGGAAGTGAAAATGATCTGATGACACAAGATTCAGGGTGGTAGTCATGAAAGAATGAAGGGTGAAGGTATTGCAGCGGATGAGACACAAGATGGGTTGGTGAATTCTCTGAGCGACTTCTCCTGAACATATCAACGACACTGAAATGGATTGGTAGCGTTAACCCCAAAAATATATGGTACAATGAACCAATGGTGATATGACCGGTGAACGGAATAACCCAACCCGACTCAATCATGGTGATGGAGTGAAAGTGTCATGTTCAAGAGTGACTTGCTACCAATAAAGTTTCTTCAAGTTTTCTTCACAATTTTTCCCTAGTCATTGCTAACCAGTACCTCTTTATTTTTGTCAAGCTTGAGGAGGATAACATATGCTTGTTCTATAATTTTCCCTTCAGGAAAACCGGTCGCTATGTTTTACCAAGCCTAGCGACAGTGAAACTCGCTCTTGTCTACATGGACAAGTTTGTCGCTATTGTTTTAACAAGTTTAACAACAAGGATAACTTGGTCGTTTTCAATTTTAGAGATTCTGGAAAGAGACAGAAAGGAAACTCTAGTGATCCTTTTTCGTAATATAATCCCTTAAGTCCGAAAAGGTATAAAATAATACAAAAGGGATGACTTTTCGATAGTTTTAACGAGCCGAACAAGACAAGTGCTCGATCTTTTCCTGCAACGATCCCTCAAGTCCAAAAAGATTAAAATCTAAAGGAGGGATGGCACTTCCAATCACTTTAACAAGCTGGAGAGGCCAATTGCTTGGCAATATTTTCATATTTTACGAGTCAGATGAAAAGAGCTTAAAGGAGACTCGTTTTTTGAGGAACGAGAGATGATTTTGGATAGCAGCTTGTTCTAGGTAAGGTTTGGAACTTTTCAATCATGGTAGTGTAAAGAAGGTGGTTAATAGATCACTTTTTGTGGCTATTCCTCAAAAGGGGTAAAGAATGAAATGGAGGCGTCTGATCGGCTAAAAAAGAGTGGAGGTGATGGTAAGAATATGACCAAGGCTCAAAAGCTGATAATAATGCAATCACAACGGTTATTTACTGGAGGCGGGTTCATTTTTTAATGATCTTAAACTCTGGTGGAACATATGCTCATTGCTAGGTTTATTTTTTAACAAGCTTGAACTTCACGTAAAACTGCTCAAGCCAGTCATATAAAAAGGGTGTCTCATCGATAGGTTCATTTTTTAGGGAGCTTGCCCCATTCAAAACTTTGCTCTGAATCCTTTCATTATGCAAGCTAGGAATGACCAATCTTATGAGTTTAAAGGGTTAGGAACCTACAAACTAAGAAAATAAATGATCGCTTTTCTCTTGCATGCAAAAAGGTTTGCATGCCCCCAGGTATAGCGAAGTAGAGTTTCCAGGCTACCATATAGAAGTTCTTGCATCCACAAGATGGTTCCACCCATGTAACAGAATGAAACACTTCCTCGACTTAGTCCATTGAAACAGACGAAGGTGATTCTAGCTCCAACCACCTAACCTTGATGAAGGAATCTTATTCCAGTCTAATCCCATTTTCCTAAACAGACGGATGTGTCAGACTAGTCATGTATCCTCCACAGAAACCTACCCTATACCTAAAGGTTTCCTGCCGAAGCAGACCAGGGTGCATGCCCCCTGGGTTTAGTCACATTCACTGAATCACTCGCGTTCATCAGGTGGATTGACTGGAGATTGATGAGACATTCCTTGTGTAAAAATACTAGTTAGGGATGGCAATTGACTATTAGCTATGTGTGAACTAGGGAATGAAAGCTAGTCTATGAGCTGGACCACTCTGCCTTCATGCAGAAAACACATCACTCGAAAGAGTGAGGAAACAATAGCTCCCATGCTATAAATGTAGTCACGCCCAAGGAGTAGATTGTAATCTAAAGGTCATTGGACTACCATTACATTCAGATAAAAGGTTTTCCTTCTCAAAGTTATAGGCAAATTTTGAAGGATCCCTAATAGTTGATTGGTTCCTTTGTCGAAGCCTGACAGATTTTGCATCTCAGGTAGAAGCGATGGCAAACCAAGCGCTTTCCAAGCAGTTGAGGAAAGGATACTCAAAGAAGCCCCTTCATCTATGATAGTACTGACCATGACCATTTTGTAAGCTTGTACTATGATTTGGAATGGTACATTAGGTGGTAGACGGGGTCTGCCTAGTAGATTCCAATCAAAGGAAACGACTAGGTTACTTAGAGGTGGGACTGAATAAATGGCCTGATACATCTTCGATGAATTTCCTTCCTGTTGTAAAGGAATGGGTAGATTACCCCCATGTTCATCGGATTTTGTGTTTACGAAGAGAATTTTAACGGTGTCATTCTCATTCTCTTTGGTGATTATATCATCTGAAGATAGACCTTCTGAAGACAAGACTGGGTCGACTGCTGTCTCGACCTATTAACTGTTGTCTGGTGTGGACTCAGAGGGTTTATCTTCAATGATAGATTCTTTCACCGACCACAAAGGCATGTCAGCCAGATTTTCAACTAGTGATGGACTTGGCAAGAGTTTCTTGTATCTAGGAGGAAGCCATATCGGTTAAATATGATGGTTATCCAAGAATCTTTTAGCTTCGTCTAGGAAGGGACAATGGTGGATGGCATGATTTCCTTCACACAGTCTACAAGGAATTTTAGATCTTCCTTTTTGTCTAGTGACTTTGTTTTCACTAGTTGACGATGTACTTTCAACATGATCGTCAGAGGTTGAGGACACCGGATTGTGCAAGCAGGGAGACCAGTCCCTTAAGATCCATGGGATGCAAGGACAATCACGATGATAGTGGTCCCCTTTGCAAATGACACATGGAGATTTAGTTTTGGATGGTGCAGTGTGTGGATTTTTGCTAAACGACGTTTTGTTGCCCCCTTTTTCCATTGGCTTCTTCTTCTTCTTCTCCTTCCCTTTCTTCTTCTTCTCAGTTACTTGGTTTTTAACTTCACCAAGCGAAGAGAAAGAAGGAGAGGGAGACACAAACGAAATAGAAGGTTGGGGCTAACTCTAGTATCATCTAGTTGTTGATTTGATTGCTCAAGAATCATTGTGCTTTGAACAACAAAAGTCAAGAAGAACCATACTGGCAGGCCAATTGTCCGTCCTAGAAGGGATAATGTGGCCATATGAGGTGCACCAACATCTCCCAAAGAGTAGAAAGGACTAGGATTCCCCCCAAGGGGAAATCCTTGGTTGGTGGACTCCATTTTCACAACCTAAGATCAACAAGGGAACAAGGATGTTATTCCAGTTAAAATAAATTTTATGACGCTTTGACACAACTTGCTTTCTCAATTTTTAAAAGTCGAGAAAAAGCTAAAGATGACTCTAGTCGCCTTCGTTTTTAATGAGCCTGAAGTGACAAGTGCTCAGATGGACCTTTTCTTTTAAGGAGTCTGAAAAGGAATGAAAGTGACTACTCTCGAAATCTAGATAGAGGGATTACCAAACCAATCACAAAACTACAGAATATTTTTTATGGTATGACAGTCAATCTTCCCAAATGCTGTGTTCAGTGCATTACGATTGATAGGGTGGTAAACACGGCTTCCTAAGGATAAAGGATATAGCCTATTGTGGTTTCCCAATATATACTCAATGGTACATGGTAGCACAAGTCTGTACTGGCACTTGTCGTCTCAAAGATGAGGAATCACCCAACCTACGATGAAAGCAGTAGTTACAAGGTTTTACAATGCTGGAATACGTCTCTAGCCTAGACTTCTAAATGTTGTGTGTTAGGTTCCAAAGCGTTTTTTATGTTCATTGAAATTTATTTTATAGTTGATCTTTCTTAAGAAGTTTACCTTTAAGGTTCACCACATTATGTAGATATACAACGCCTAAATATGCAATCTAAGATGATAAACAAACATTTACTTTCTCTTTTTGCAATGAAAATCCTAGCTACTAAGGAAAGAGAAGCGAAATTCTTGCAACATAGAGTAGAGAGCACACACTAAGATGCACTACCCTAAATCAATTTCCACAAGCAATCTAAATGAAAATGCACATGCATGTATTTGTTTTTTTCTTTCTTAATGTGTGAATGACAAAAATAATGCTAAGTACAAATCTGAATTATCTTTTCAAAGCAACATTACTAACAATTTTCTTTTCAAAAGAAGAAAGGAGGATAAGGATGACACTTTGTGATTTTGAATTGAAAACTGCTTTCGACACTTGA
>APFE031444746.1:51665-69032 GCA_000404065.3 Pinus taeda
CATTGATCGCAAGTCCACCTCCGGCTATTCACTCAGTCTAGGATCTGGCCCTATCTGTTGGTCGAGCAAGAAGCAGGCTGCTATTGCTCTCTCTTCAGCTGAGGTCGAGTACAGAGGAGTAGTCAACATCACCATTCAGGCTCTGTGGCTACAACACTTCCTCACTGGGTTGGGCGTTCAGTTCCGCCAGCCCATTGTCATCTGGTGTGACAACCAGAGCACTCTCAAATTTTGTAGGGATCCAGTACAGCGGCAGCAGACGAAGCACATAGAGATCCATATGCACTACATCAGAGACTTAGTACATGATCGGGTCATTGATTTGTAGTTCTATCCCTCAGCCGAACAGACTGTAGACATCTTCACCAAGACATTCACTGAGCAGAAGTTTCGCTCTCTGCGTGATCGTCTTGGAGTGAAGGACATAGTTGCTTAGCAACTGTCTTTTTTTTCCTCTTTGATTACATTATATTTTGAGGGGGGGTTTTTCCCACGAGGTTTTCCCTCTTTCCTCAATTTTAATACATGTTGCATTGTATTTTGGGTGACCTTTGGCCTTAGTTGTCGGGGCCCATTTTCTATTTTTCCCATAGTGGTGTTCAGGGGGGGTGTTGGAACTACTACACCTACATGCAGACTCTCAGTTATAGCATGCAACTACATGCAACTGCATGTGGACTCTTAGTTAAAGCATGCAACTACATGCAACTACTACACATCTACATGCGGACTCTTAGTTAGAGCATGGGATTGCATGCAATATTCGTTTTGCATGATTTACTCTTTGATTTGCTCCTTCTTTAACTCCGCAACTGACTAGTTATCTCCGGAACTTGTTGTAGGTGTTGAGTCTTCTCATTGATCACCACTATAGTTCATTACCTTGGGATCTTCACCCACTATAGTTCATTACCTTGGGATCTTCACCCAGTAATGCTATATAATGAGCATTGTAACATATTTTCTAATGAATCATTCTTTTCTTCTTTCAATTTTCTTTTAATGTTTTTGCTCTGCAAAGCTGTGTGTTCAACCTTTACTAGCTAGATTCATCTGTGCAGGTTTTCTAACACATTTACAGTCCTCGTCACACTCTGCAACGCTTAGTCGCATTTAGGTTCACCACAATTTGGTTTTATGCATGCCGAGTGTGCACCCCCATCGCACATTGCTAATCGCTTCACTAAGTCACCCTTGTTGGGTCCCCTGATCACCCCGAGTTGCACCCACCCATTGCACAACCAACCATCACACACGGGTCGCCAAGTCGCGCCTGATTCACGTTTTTTGTTATGTGCACTCGTGTTGGGAACCTGACTCACCCGAGGGTAGTGATGGCGACTCGAGGTCCTAACATCCTCTCTCACCATGAGTCATTGTCGTCCTCGACAATCCTATCAATCACAAAAGTTCATCATCAAACTCAACAATCTCCTTCTTCCATCTACACAGCGAATCCTTTGTTTCCCAACCACTCTCCTCTGGTGCGTCCTTCCATCGAATGAAGAACTCCCTTCATGCGCCATGCCCAACACTTGTAGTCCTAATATCCAAGATCTTATCCAAAATCAAGTATGGCTTGTCCATAATCATGGCTAGTTCTCTCGGTGGTGTTGTCCTCTCAAGATGATGCGCATCAAGTATACATCTCTTGAGTTGACTCATATGGAACAAAGGATGTTTTGAACGCATGTGGTTTAGAAGCTCCAACTCATAAGCAACTTCCCCAACTCTTTTCTTCACTCATAATGGCCTTTCATACTTCCTCGCCAAATATCTCACAGTGCCTTTCAGTGGTTGAAACCGATCTCCAATGATCCTCAGAAAAATCATATCCCCAACATCGAAGTGGGCGTCGCGTCTATCCATATTTTTCCATTTCTTCATTCTCCTTGCAGCATCATGCAAGTGCACCCGTGCTAAATCCAAAGAGTCCTCCCATGCTATCAAGAATTTCTTCGCATGTGAACTCATAAAAAATCCTCTCTGTAGCACAATATGTGGAGCAACTGGCACCTCTCCATTGACTAGCTCAAATGGACTATACCGGGTTGGGAACTCTTCTACATATTGTAGCTAAATTGAGCCACATCCAAGAGTTCAGGCAAATTCTTCTAATCAACCTCAAATAATGTCTCAAGTAGTCCTCCAGTAGTGCATTAACTTGTTCAATCTTCCATCTGTCTGTGGATGGTAACTCGAACTCTGCAGCAATTCTGTCCTGACCAACTTGACCAAAGTGGTCCAAAATTTATCTGTAAATTGCAGATCTTGGTCAGACACAATACCCAATGGCATTCCCTAATACTTGGAAACATTCTTGAAGAATAACTCAACATTCTTTTCGGCCCCACATGTTATCTTCATTAGAATGAAAACGACATACTTAGAGAAATGATCAACAATTACCATAACTCCATTATACATCTACAACTATGATAACTGAGTGATGAAGTCCATCGAAAAACTCATCCATGGTCTCCCTCAAATTGGTAAAGGCTGCAACAATCCTCCCTGTCTCTAGTTATCTGATTTGTCATGTTGACAAATGATGCACGTATATACATACTCCTCTACATCCTCCCTCATCTTCTCCCGAAAGTACCCTCTCTCCAACAATCGCAAAGAACAATGTTGCCCTAGGTGGCTAGCCCATGGAGAATCATGGCACTCCTTCAAGAGGTTCCTCGTAAGTCTATATGACTTTGGAATGTAAATTCATTTCCCATAGCACAAGAGTCCATCTCGTAGGAAAAGCATTTGAGTCTTCCCCTCCTTCACCTACTTCAGAATTCTGTTCACCTGAATATTGGTCTCCACACTAGCTCGAAGTTTTTTCTGCATCTGACTGGTCATTTGTACTCGACTCCTACTGCACTCAGCCTGGTCCTCTCAATCCTCAAGTGTAGATAATTGTCCCTTCCTAGTCAATGAATCTCCAACTACATTGAGTCTCCTAGGTCTATACTCAATAGTCATGTTGAATTATCCCAAGAAGCCCTGCCAACATGCCTTCTTCGCTGACAACTTCGGTGGGGATGCAAAATAACTTGCTTCAACGTTGTCAGTCTTGACAACAAAAGGCTTCCCAATCAAGTAATGCATCCATACCTATAAACAGTGGATGATCGCAGTCATCTCCTTCTCATGAACGAGATGTCGTCGCTCTCTATTCTACAACTTTTGACTCTCATATGTCACTGAATGCCCATCCTGCAAGAGTACTCCTAGCGCGAAATCTGAAGCATCAGTGTGCACCTCAAATGGTCTCTCGAAGTCAGGTAGGATCAATATTGGTAGTTGGTCATCATAAAGAAGACCCTCGTATCATGGACATCTTTGGTTTGACCCAATCCTCAGTCACCTTTATCCTGCTTAGCTCCATCCATATGTGACCTTGGTGCACAATGTGTCTAAGGAATGGAATCTTGATCTGGGAAACATACACTTTGACTTCTTCAAGTACAACTGATTCTTTTTTAGTGCCTCAAATACCAAACCAAGTTCTTCTTATGATCTTCCATGTTATAACTGGATATCACGATGTCATCCAATTATACTACCACGAATGAATCAAAATATGGATGCAAAACATCATTTGTCAAAGTGCAAAATGTAGCAAGAGCATTGCACAACCTGAATGGCATGACAAGGAACACAAAACTCCTATACCTCGTCAAAATTGAAGTCTTATTTTCATCCCCCTCTATTATCTACACCTGATAATATCCATGCTTCAAGTCTAGTTTGGAAAACACTCAAGCTTTCACAAGCTTGTCGAAGCAATCCACAACAAGTGGAAAAGGATACTTGTTCTTTATCGTTTTCTTATTAAGAGCATGATAATAACAACACATTCTCAACTCATTTGTGTCTTTCTTCCTCCGGACCAATACTAGAGCAACATATGGGGACCTTGAAGGTCATATGAAGCCTGCATGAGCCAAATCCTTCAACTGTGATTCCAACTCCTCCAACTCTGGTCCTGACCAAGGATAAGGAGATTTTGTTGGAGGTTGCTTCCCTCACTCTAGCTTAATGTTGTGGTCCACTACACCTCTCAGTGGAAGTACTTTCAACAACTCATCAAGCATCAAATTCACATATTTGTTCAATACATTGGAAATCTCAGCTGGAATAGGCATCCCCACTCCATCATCGTCCTCAACCTCGCTGATGATTATTGTATATGTCTCAACATCTGAATCCCGCATTGCCCTAGTCATACTTAGTGTAGACACATGTTGCACCTTCACTTCCCTTCTCTGCTGGTGAGTAGGTAAATTCCAAGTCCATGTGTCTCTAATCAACATAATTTGATCAAAAAAGGGGACAACAATTGCCTTGTTACCCTTTAGAAAATCCTGCAGTTGACTCACTCGAGTGTGGTGATGCCGACTCAGGATCCTAATATCCTCCCCCACCATGAGTCATTGTTTTCCTCAGGAATCCTATCGATCACATCAACTCGTCATCAAACTCAAGAATCTCCTTCTTCCATCTCCACAGTGGATCCTATATTTCTCAACCACTCTCCTCTGGTGCGTCCTTCCATCGAACGAAGAAATCCCTTCGTACACAACGCCCAACACCTATTGTCCTAAGTGTTGGAAAATTAGAAAGGAAGTAAATATTTCCTTGATATTGATAATTACTTGTGATTTTTCTTATTATTGCGATTCTTTATATATATTTTCTTTAGCTTATCAAGCAATTACCAAAAGTAACAACACATAAAACAATGGACACAAGATGTAGGCACATGCCAGGTCAAAACCCCCCTTGAGGGGAAAACCCAATCAAAGTAATTATTCCTTTCAATAGTATTCTTTGAGACTCTTCACCCTAGACCAAGACCAGACCTTCCCTCCACACCAAGTCATCGTCTAAAATATTGACCTCTTTCCACCAACTTCGACTATGCAGCAACTTGCATCAGTTAACAACTTTTGGTAGCAGTCCAACTTGGAAGACTTCAATCTCCCAATCCAGAGCAAAAACAAAGAGATACCACCAACAAAAATTCTATTTTCCTTGAATCCTTAGACTCACCCAATCTCACATTCACTTTGGCTTCTCGATAACAGACTTTCCGAGCTACCCACTTCGCACTTCTTCCCAGCAACAAGATTTTCGCAGTTCTACCTAGCAGAGAGAATTCGAACTTGATGAGAAGTGATAATCCAAATTAATTTGATGTCCTTCCTTTTATATGCTTCTTATGGGGTTGAATAGGGCCTTATGCCGACTTGATTTCCCTTAGGCCGACATGGTGTGGAGGTTAAATAATTGATATTTGACTCAATACTTAACATTTTTACATGATTCAAAAACCAAAGAATGGTCTCTTTAAATGTACAATAATTCTATAGGCTCAGAATAGATCCTAGAAGTCCTCAAAGGGGACTTTAACCTAAAACATGATGATCCAAGCATGAAACCCATGCTTTAATAATCTATAATAATAATAATAAAAATTATTTTCTTTATTCTTTTGACCATTACATTACATGATGACTCAAGTACATTATTCAAGACCGAACATAGTTACTTTTTCCAACACTCCCTCTTAACTAGGGAGGTATTCATAATGTACATATACAATGGAACATCTCAAACTATATGAACCATGAAGAACTTTAGGCACCGTAATGCCATGGACTAGGTTCCAGACCAGGGAAATATTTCCAAGGTGTCACTCAACAGTTTAGGCACCGCAATGCCATGGACTAGATTCTTGACCAAGGCATTCTATCTAGGTGGGACTAAGATGGACTCAAGCTTTCAGTGCCTCTAGGTACCATTAGTCTTACTTGCTAACCATCAACCCAAAAATCTAGGTGTGTATCCAAAACAGAGTTCTTTGATTAACACCACCTTTCCAACTTTAGGGACTCAGACATCAACAAAAAGTGTTAACTAGATGTTTCCCCAAGCAATGCTTCACTCACAAAGCCTCAACACCCCTTGATCTAGCAGATCAAGAATATCCAATCTCTCCCAATCAAACTGATTAGTAACCAGCATGTCATCAAATCCCTCGAGAGATTCACCTCTACAAACACAACCCCAATCAATAATATACTTTCACATGTACATAATAAAATACAAACCTTGGGGTTCTTATATACAATAGATGTTGCTTTTCAACTTTCCATAGTATGACTATCAACCGAATATTTGAGAAAATATTCCTAAAACATATATTAGACCTCCTACTTCACATGCAACAACATATCCTCCGAAATTAATTCTTCAATTAATACGAAGCTATGCCCTCCCTCTCAACCAGGAAGCACCTTTTTATCTGAACTCTCTCTTAATCTTAGGGAGATCTCTTCTATTCATGCTTCGTTCAGGAGATCAGATTCTTCTTTTCGACATTGAAGAATCTTTCGTGGCTTCCAACCATTTCATTAAAGTTATCATCCTCCCCATCATGCTTATCACATCAATGAGCATCTTCACTAAGTTAAAGATTGTGTGCCTGCACAACTTCAATAGAAATTACAACCAAATCTATAGAATCATGATGTTAGCCATATAAAAATCATGGAAGAATTTCAAATTTATTCATATGATATGCCCAGACTTAATTATAACGAGGAGAGGCATACTCTTCAACATCTTTCTAGGGACATTATACACCCTAGACTTCTTCATAACAACATTCATTGCATCTAGGGTTTCAATGTGTCTTCCAAAGGTATGACATACCTTACTACAACATATAGAAAACCCTATGTTGGAGAGGTAAATCCCCTCTATGGATAGAGGCGATCCCTACTAGCCCAGAACGGGTCTAGCAACAATCAAACAATGCTACCACGCAAGTTCCTAATTGCAAATAAAAGGTAGGTGATTAAGACCTACTTGAGATCCAATGCTTTAGTTTTTAGAAGAGACGTCGCCCACATTCCTTTGCCTTGGTCGGTCACGATCCTCCACTATCCACGTGAATGGAAACCTACACACAAAGAGAACAAACACAAACATAAGCGTGAAATCTAATATATGAAATTATACATCAGTCAGGAAGGATAGAATTCAACATCAACCATTACAAGTACAACGAGAATGGAACCATAATGATAGTCATCTATTATTAATAATTCAAAAAAGGAGAATACAACCAGCATCCTGACGTCAAGTCCTCCTTTGGTTGGGTGCTCAGCTACACAAGTCTTGCAAAAGCTTGAAGGGATGAGGTACAAGCTCTCTCTCTCTCTAGTGACAAAGTCTCCTTACTTAGGTAAAGCCTTATGGATACAAAGAAGGCTTCTTGCAACTCCAATCTTTTGATGTCTTCCTTTCAGCACAAGTATTGCCACAAGAGTCAGAATTATCAGAACTAAGACTATCTAAACTAGCTTTCTCAAGCCATGGAGACAAGATTTTATAGAGGAAAAGGAAGAGATAAGGTCAATCCCAACAATAATGGATTTGGCTTCATCACTTGGAAACTTCTATGGAATGGTGGCAAACTACTTCCCATTCAAGGAGATTCGAAGCCAAACCATCCTCACTTAACTTGGAGTCAGTTGGTGAATGAGTTGGACAGAACCTTCGGAGGTTTGATTAGTTCAAAACTTTGCCCAAAATGGTTGGCGCGATTGCGACTTTGGGACAGAGTGGTAATGGCGTGCCCTTTCAATAGGATTTTCCCCATTGGCGCGGGCATAACATAGGGGACTAGCGCTAATGTAAAAAGGGTTGTTTTTAAGGGCAAAGAGTAGGAGATGTCTTAAGGGCATATGAAGCTCATGTTTAGAGGTGAATAATGCAAGTGGTTTCAAGTCTTGTCACTTCTCACAAGTCCCGAAATGAGTCCTCCAAGGTGCAGGAGAGGGGTAACAGGGACGGTGAAAAATGGTGATAAATTACTGTGTAACAGATGCCCCCTAAAGCATGAAGCCCGAGAGAGAGAGGTGTGAAGTTCTTTACAAGAACATGCGTGACTGAAAACACCGCCACCGGAGAACCTGCGAAAAGAAATACAACTGATATCTCGAGTACATGATATATGTGGTATGGGTGCAGCCATCCATAACAGAGTATATATAAAAACTGGATCCCAGGTATGGACGCAGCCATCCAATGAGGATCAATGAATAGACTCAGGTATGGTCGTAGCCATCCAATAAATGAGTCATGTAATGATTACAATAATCCACAAAATGCAGCTCGGATTCCAATATGCACAATTCGGGGTCTTGCGCTCCAACTCGACCCGAACACAGTACAAGTTCAAGCATGTGAATACAGGAGTCGAAGTCGAACATGCATGAACATCGTCTGATTACCAGTCAATGATGAAAACTGTAAACAGACGCGAGAGGTGCCACCAATAATGACGATGGTCCTCAAGGTACTATAGGTACAATCCACGACGTCTGAATCAATGAGCCGGTGTCGAACACCCGCAGAATCATCCGATCGGAGGCCAATGATGAAAACCTCTCGTCGAACACGAAGAACCTGCCATTGAGGCATGCAGGCTCCAAGGTACCTGAAGGGAGTCTCTAGGTCATCTTCCTAGATAATGAATTGAAGTCGGCAGGAAGTGATCTTGATCGAAGGTGGGCCATAATGTTTCCCACATCATCGACACCAGACAGAGAAGGATAACATGTTTTGTGTGAGGTATCAGAGGAAGGTTAAGTATTCTGCAAAGGTCGACTTCTCTTGAACATATCGGCGGCACAACAACGGATTTGGCAGTATTTGATATCAAATGATCAGGGGTCATGACGACAAGGCGATGAGCAGATGAATGGTCAAATAGGATAACCCAAACCCATGGAGGCAAGTGTGAAACAAGATGAGATGTCCTCACCCAGACACGAATGCAGATAAGTGCCATGTTCAAGAGTGACATACTGCCAACGACGATGATTATGGTTCCTTTATTCCCCCACCATTTCTGGCGAGTACCCCAATTATTTTTGGATGATAAGCTTGACGGGGATAGCATATGCTTGAGAGGTGTCATTGCGACAAAACACGATGTCATTAAAGTTTTAACGAGTCTGACAAAGGAAAAACTCGGCGTCTTTTCATGTTTATAGAGTTTGAAAAGACAGCAAAAATGAAACTCCAGGGGTGTCCTTTTTCGTAAAGTTGTGTCTCTCGAGCCCGAAAAAGTATAAAACTATGCTCGAAAGAACCGCCTGGCCATCACGACCGAGGAGTACTTTTCGTGAGTAGTGACATCGACCCGAAAAAGTAAAAAAGCGATCGATATCACGTCGTTTCGTTACCATTAACAAACCTGAAATGACAAAGGCCCGACAATCTTCTCATTCTTTATACGGTCGGAAAAGAGTTTAAAGACGACCGCCTCTTATTTACGTTTAACGAGTCAAGAGGAACAACTTGGCAATCTTTGCATGTTTAGCGAGACAGAAAAGAGCTGAAAGATGACTCCACAGTGACTTTTTCGTGTATTTACCGAGTCTGAAAAAGTATAAAATACAACTCGTTTCACCATCGAAGCTGCGCAAAAGACCTGTCGCTGCACAAGAAGCAAGTGTAAAATCCATTTTCGACCAAAAATATATTAAAATATTCAAAAATAACCTTTCTAAACCCAAAAATGAGTTAAAAAGTCTATAAATAAGGTGAAAATGTAAAAAAATAGAATTACTTTTACTTTTTACCTCTTGAAGAGTGAGAGTGGTCTGTTTGGGGAGCACGCTTCAGGCGGTGAATACAGCCAATCCGTGCAACCATTCGCGATTTCGTCAGCTCCAGGGAAGAGGCGCTTCCCTTAACTCCATTTTTATACCATTTTTCATGCATTTTATTCCTGATTGAGCCTCTGCAAGGGGGATTTTCAAATTTAGGGCTTCGCCACATTGGCGCGGGTATCCGGCACAGACCCGCGCTAATGGGGTAAATTACCTAAGGGGGTCGCGCTATTAGTGCAACTGTTTTAAAAACAGCTGCGCTAACCGCGCAACTCAAATTTTTACATAGATTTACCCGTTGGATTTGAATTTTCTTGGTCTATAAATCCACCAAGGTTTTAATAATGATTTATTTGTCCTTGTGGGTGCAGGAAACAAGCAAAAATGGTGGTAGAGTGGAAAGAAAGAGAACATGATGCCGTGGACGCCTTGGCCATTGAAGATGTGGGGTGTATGAATGCCTTGAGGGACTATGGCCTCAAAAAATTCTTCCTCACATCATATATGCGATCTCAACCTGAATTGTTACAGTTCATAATTGATGCTTGGGATGTGGACGACCAAGTATTTCGTTTACGGAACCAGAGCTTAGAGCTTGAGGTGTCCGATGTATATTTCATCACCGGGTTGTCACGGAGAGGGGAAATTCCAATTTTGACTGGTAGTAGACCTTCTGGAGAGAAGGTAGGTGAAGTAAAAGCCCGAGTGTGTCCAGAAGCACAATTTGGGAGACAAAGTGCTAAGGTGGCTATCAACACCATTCGGGACTTGACACTCAACGTGATTTTATTCACCATCACACGTGTAGCTGGGGTACAAGCACCCCATGAGGCAAGCAAGAACCATCTGATACTCGTGACAGAATGCCTCAGCCCCACCATCTTTGATTGGGCCACAGCTGTGACTACTAATATTAAAAGGCAGCTCACAAATTGTAAGCATACAGAGGTGAAACAGTTCGCGTATGGCTCGATTGTGGTATCATTCTTCTTGGAGCGATTACCACTTTTCCAAATCCAGGGAGCTGTAGTGGCGGATCCACCACGAGAGCCTAGGATGGCTCACTGGGCAGCACTGATGCCCAGAGGAGGAGGGGGCCAAGAGATGTCATGGCGGCCCGAATTCTTCATATGGCTTCGCCGACAGCTGATTGTGATACAAGATTGGCCGTATGCGGGAACCAATTTCATGGGGGACCCAAACCTTCCATTACCAGAAGGAGAGGAATGGGAGGAGGAGTTAGTTATGAACTCCTTGTTTTTGATGTTTTATGTATTTTCATTTTTTTCTTTTTTAAATACATGCCTGTTCTGATGATGATTGTATGTATATGCAGATGTTGGCCTAGAGCGACCAGCCGGCCTGTCTCCTACAACGTGGAGGGGCCAACCCGTAGCTGACCCTCAGGCAGGGGGTACCGTGGGGGAAGAGCTGATACAGAATCTCGAGGGGCTCACCCAAGGGATTCCGGGTTATGCCAGATTGGCGGCGTGCCTTTTGCATATCAGAGGAACATAGTGGGGGTACCGACTCACGTCCATCGCCTACTAAGACGATTGGTGCGCGGGGTGATGTGCTATCATGAGGACCACCGTGATTAGACTCCTACACTTTATTTTCTGCATATTTTTTTGAGAGACATGTGTCTCAGCTGTACGGAGAACACAGACTCTATCCAGACATGTACACTTATTTTTTGAGCGCCTCAGTGCGCCACATGATATATATATATATAAAAGATATATATATAATATAATATATATATATATATATATATATATATGAAATATATATATAATATATATATATATATATCTATAATAGTAATATATAATATATATATATATATATATATTATAGTATATATAATATACATGGTGTTTATGGTTTATTGTATTTTATGCTTCTTGTATTATGTTGATTTACATATTATGCAAATGTCTGTCCAATACATAGTTAACTAATGCATCGGTTACTGCATTAAGTCGTCTTGGAATATGTTGATAAGTAATGAAATCAAAATCTCTTTCCAATAACTTAACATGTAAATACAACCTTAAAATACGATGATCTCTGATGGAATAACGCCCGTTGAGCTGGTGGACAACAAGTTGAGAATCAATGTGCGAATTCCGAGGTTAATCGCCTCAGCTAATAATTCAATCACAATACTATATTCAACAACATTGTTTCTTGTACAACCCAGACACACCCCTTGAATATCTACTAACTCACCACAAGGATCGTAGATCACCCATGCTGTAGATGACAAGTTGCGGGTACTGTGGGAAGCACCATCAGTGAAACCAACGTAAGGCGATCCAAACATCTGTTCAAGAAGCAAAAGACACAATAAGCGGCAATCATGTTGACACACTGAGATAAAAACTAAATAAACAGGCACACACAACACACTGCTGAAATCATACGCATGTACAAAAAAGAGAGTGTCTGGACTCACGCGTAATATTTCTTGAGATACAGCCCATTTCGGGGCCTGTCCAGGGGATTACCTTCATAATCTATAAGCTCATAAGCACCCTTTTGTAAAACTCTTTTCACAATATAGGGCCCATGCCACATTGGCTCAAGTTTTCCTGCTCCCAGCTTATCGTTAGCTTGATCATAGAGCAGTACTAGATCTCCCTCGATGAAAGAGCGGGGGTTAACAGCATTATTGAAGTGAGTTTTCACTTGCTTCTTCTGAGCTTCAATAGCTAGGGAGGCTAGACGACGAGTCTCATCCAACCGTTCTAAGTAAAGAAGTCGCTCTTCTACAGGGGTAGTATCACGGAGTAACTCGATGGCTAACTTCAGTGAAGGAATCTCACACTCAATGGGAAGGGTCGCCTCCAGTCCGTAAACTAACTGAAACAGAGTGAGACCGGTGGCGTCCTTCACGGAGGTACGGTAGGCCCACAAAGCGGAGAACAACATTAGATGCGAACTAGACTTATGCATGCCAACAGTTCTTTGAAGCATCGTGACCAAAACCTTGTTCACGGCTTCCACTTGACCGTTTGCCTGAGGATAGTACGGATTCGAACTATCATGCCTAAGACCTAGCTGGGTTGTTAACTTGGCCATCATGTGATTATGAAAATGTTTTCCCTGATCAGTGACAATGGCTTGTGGAACTCCGAACCGCGAAATAACATGATTAAACAGGAACTGCGTCGCGGTGTGACCGTCTTCTGACAATGTAGGCATCACCTCGGCCCATTTCGTAAAATAATCTACAGCAACGATGATGTATCCATGCCCCCGGCCGAGCGAGGGTTACAGGTCACATAATCGATGCCCCATTTGGCAAAGGGGATGACGGTTACAACGGGGTGCAACAGAGTAGGGGGTGCAGGCATCTTCCGTTGGTAAATCTGGCATTCATGACAGGAATGGACAGCAAGAATGCAATCCTTGAAAATGGAGGGCCAAAAATAGCCAGCACAGAGGATTTTCTGTGTAGTGGCATATCTAGACATGTGACTGCCACAAGCACCAGAGTGGCAATCATTTAGAACCCTCTCGGCTTCTTCGAAGGTTAAGCATCGACGAAGAACACAATCAACACCGCGACGGTACAGGGTGTCCCCAACGATGCGATATGGTTGGGCTTGGTGTCGAATCCGTCGATGAGCATCCTTAGAGGTCTTGGGATGGAAGGAGGATGTCTGCAAGTAGACAATAATGTCCCCATACCAAGGATCAAGGGTGTTGATAAGGAAAAGAGTTTCGTCTGGAATAGAATCCTTTATCTGAGAGGAGGCAGCAGCGGATGGCAAAGAACACAATAGTTCAACGAAGACGAGTGATTTCTTAGACTTGGCAACAGTAAATTCCAAGTCAAACTCTTGAAGGATGACTATCCACTTCGAGTATTTGCCCCCCAGCAATTGCCGTGACATAATATAATTCATGGGGTTGCAATCGGAGATCACTGTCGTAGTACGCAACAAGATATAGTGACGGAATCGTTGAACTGTGCAAACAGCAGCGAGGGCCAACTTCTCGACATATGCATATCGAGTTTCCGTATCTAAGAAGTTGTGACTAAGGTAGTAAATAACATGTTCGATGCCATCGTCGTTATCTTGTACCAGGACCATACCGATGGTGGTATCAGTAGCATCCAGGTATAACGTATAATCACGATGATAATTTGGAGGCCGCAACAAAGGGGCGGAAACTAGAAGAGTTTTAAGACGTACAAAAGACTCCTCGGCTATGGCATCCCATTGAAATGGGGTGTCACACTTAAGTAACCGTGTGAAACCCTTTTCCACTTCGGCCTAGTTTGGGATAAATCGTCGTAAGAAATTAGCTTTACCCTGCAGGCTCTGCAGTTGCCGCAAAGAAGCAGGGGGAGGAAGATTCAAAATTGCCTCGACTTTAAGGGGGTCCAAGTGGATGCCCTCTCGGGAGACGATAAACCTGAGAAGTCGTCCAGATTCGATGCAGAAGACACATTTATGCGGGTTTAGTCGGATATTGTAGTGTCGACAGCGAAGAAAAATCTCGCGAGGATGTGACGGGTGGTCTGAGCGCTTAGCTGAATGAGCGGGACGGTCATCCAGATAAGGCTGTACGATGTGCCGGATATCGTGAAAGGCGTAAGACATCTCACGCTGGAAGGTGGCGCCGGCATTTTTAAGACCGAAGGGGAGCTTTTTGTAAGCGAAAGTACCCCACGGACTGATAAAGGCCATCTTGTGTTGATCAACGGGGGTGATATTAATCAGGTTGTAACTAGAAAAGCCGTCCATAAATGAATATATTTCACTGCCCGCACACTCATCAATGAGTTGGTCAATGAATGGTGTGGGGTAGTTATCTTTTGGGCAGGCTTGATTAATGTCGGGATAATCGACACAGACGCGAATAGTACCCTGCTTTTTATCCACAGGGACAATGTTTGAGACCCAATCTGTAAGTGGGATAGGATAAATAAAACCATCTTTAAGAAGTTTTCCAACTTCCGCTTTGATAGCTGCCGCCTTACGGGGGTGCACAGGACGCAAACGCTGACGAACAGGTTTGGCCCTGGGATACGTAGGTATCTCGTGCACTAGAATGGATGGATCAATGCCGAGCATCTCTTCGTAGGACCACGCAAAAACGTCATGAAATTTGCGAAAAAGTACTATATATATTTGAATCTCCTTAGGAGTGCAAGTGACTCCTATATAGATGTTCTCGAAAATCCTTGACTTAACCGAGATGTCGATGGGTTGGGTCTGCGTAATGTTCCCCAAATTTCCTTTAGATGTTGTTTGATAAATCTGGATGGGCGTCTGAAGAGGCTGTGAAGGGAGACATGGAGCAAACTGCTCGAGACAAGCCAACATTTCCTGTAGGGTAGGGAGAAACGAGGAATGGTGGTGAAGATGGGACCACGGACGTTCCTCAAGAGACATGGTCTCTATAATGGCCTCGTCGGAAGGAAAAATTTCCTTTAACGGATTCGGGGAGGCGTATTCTCCAAACTAGGGGGGAAAGTCGTATGATTCAAGAGCCCCACTAGAAGCAGCGAGTTCAGCATGAGGGGCTGATGCAGAAACGATTTCAATGTAGTTGAGCTCGGTTGGACTCAACGACATCTCCTCGCCCCATGATTCTATCTGGTCGATGGGGGGAAGGGCTCAGGGATAAGAATAAACCAAAATCATAGAGATAGAGGCGAGGTTGGGAGGTGGGAGGGAGAAAACACCCATAAGGGTAGGATCTTTGAAGAGCCTGGCTCCCACACTCTCAAAAGGAATAGAGGTATGTTCAACGAAAGGTACATTTCCTTCAGAAGAGGAAGCGAAGAAGGAGAGCTGGTCTACCGTGAGAATTTTCCCTTGGTGAGGGAAACGGATGACACGGAAGAGGGATGAAGCCACGGCACGCATGGCATATGTCCAACTCCGGCCCAGAAGGAGGTTGTATGTGAGATTTGCGTCAACGACCTCAACTTCTACTTCAACGGTTTTTCCTTCTAAGGTGATTGGAAATCGTTGAAGAATACCATAAGGATGGGATTCTCTCCCATCGAAAGCTTCCAAAGTCGTAGGAGACTGGCTCAGAGTCGGAGACCCGATCGCTTTCCAACAAGCAATAGACATAATGCAAGCCGATGCGCCCTCATCAATAACTATATGATGAATCATTTTTGAGTTGATGATAACTTGGATGAGAAAAGCGATCTGATGAGGCAGCCTAGGGACATGGCTCTCGAGATCGAAGGTAATCAGATCCGAATCTGCCAGGTCGATGCCACCGATGGCCGATAGCAGGGACTTCCTCTGAGGGGGGCAGCTCTGGAGAACTTCTAAGGCGGACATAGCCGATGGAGCCTGTGCTAAGTCCTCAACGATGCTATAGTGCTGAGCAGCATGAGCATTCAGGTTGTAGGATAATCTCCTGAGTACTCCTTTAGGAGGGGGTCGGATGGTCGTCTCAGTACTTGGTCTCTTGATATGGAGTGGACCAGAGCTGGACGAAGGAGCACTTGAGGGAACCTCGGGCTCCTTCCCGGCGGAAGATGGATACTCCTTTGCTCGAGTCGTTATATGAACGGGAATAGATCCAGCCATGAAGACTTGGGAACCGAAGGGAGAAGAAGACGGATCAGCCACCATTTGAGTTTGCTGAGAGGGAAAAGGTTCTTTAAGAACCGCAGGAACCCCAAGAGCGCCTTTCAACAAACGACTAACTTCGGATCGCCTTGCGCATTCCTTAGTGTAGTGATCCTCCTCACAAATGAGACAAGGATATTTGGGTTTGCGCTTAGCTCCTTCCTCGGCTGGAGGTTTGGAGGATTCCTGTTTAGGTTGTTCAGATTTATTTTATCCTTTCCCCTTTTTCTTTCCTTTCGAGGCCTTACCCGCCGTGGTGGACTCGACGGCGTTGACCTCGGAAGTAGTACTGGAATTTGAACCACCCTGAGAAGTGTTTTCGTTAGAAGCACCTGACTTTTTCTTCCCAGGGTTTGAAGATGATTTTTTAGAGGCCAGGTTCACAGAGCCCATAACTCCATCGACAGATGGCTTTGGCGGAGCCTTGGATGTACCGAGTCTCGGGGCGTCTGACAAATACTCATACAAGGTACCTGACTGAGAGTAAACTAAGTCTAGGTACTGAGCACGCGCGATTGCTTTCTCTTCAGTCACACAGGCTCCCATAGAAATGTCCCGTGCAATCTTAGGGACAAAGGAAGTCGTGAACCAATCGGTGAGGAGTTGATCAGGAATCCAAAACTTGATCAACCGGCGATGCCTTCTCCATTCATGTATATGATCGGAGATATGTGTAGCTGTATCCTGCTTAAGAGACGTAAGGAGATGGGTCCCTGTCTCATACCGAATGGATAACTGAAAGTAAGGAATGCCATAGCCAATGAATTAAAATCCTGAAATGATGCGCGGGTCAATTCAATATACCATTTAGCGGCATAACCAGTGAGAGTCCTTTGAAAGAGGCAAAGTCGAATCAAATCATCGAGCCATGAATTAGACGAACACCATAAGTGATACGTCATTACATGGGCTTGAGGGTCCTCTCCGGCTTTGCCGTCAAATTTGGGACAGTCGCTAGGTATCTTAGCTGGAATTGGTGGCCATTGTGGATTATGCAAAATGGGATCATTTGTTAACTTCGACACATCAAGCAGTTCCAACGTCGCTAAAAATGGTAGCTG
>APFE031444749.1:7208-18563 GCA_000404065.3 Pinus taeda
AAAACCTTTGGAATACCAGGACAATTGATAAGGAAGTGGTCACCCTTACAAAGCTTGCAAGGGTATTTAGGTTTACGATGCATGTTGGAGGTTTCCTCAACACAACTAACACTTACAGCCATGGTTGGTTGGTTGACTTCTTTCTTATCTTGCTTCTTATTCTTCTTCTTCTTCCCTTCCTTCTTCTTCTTAGCCACCTGGTTACTAGTGTCAAGGCTTTTACCAAGCGAAGATGAAGAAATTGAGGAAGAAATATTAGGCGAAGACGGTAAAGGGTCAACAGAAGGTTGGTGATGTTGAGATGGTGAACTTCGTTGAGGTGAAGCATTCGGTTGAGGTGGAACAATTGGAGTATTTGGGGCCAACGAAGTTGAAAATAACCATATCGGTAAACCTATTGTAAATCCAGGTAATGACAAAGTAGCCATATAAGGAGGATCAACATTTCCAAAGCAAGGAAAAGTACAAAGATTCTCATTAAGAGGGGTTCCTTGGTTGGTAAATTCCAGAACAGTTGCCATTATATCCAACTTCAATGAATTTTATTAACAATTTAAAACTAAAATTAACAATTCACAATTTACACCTAACAATTAAAATTCACAATTCACACCTATGGTCTATAAAAGTAAAAACAAACAAATTAACACACGCTATCAAATCTAAGAGTCAAACCACACACAAACAGTAACTTCCCTTACTAAAAACACTAGTTGGTGATGAAATCCAACGTCGCAGAATTCAATACAGAAAAGGAAGTTGGAACAGTTACCCCGACAACTTGCTTAATGAAACAGACTGGAATAAGTTTCTTCACATAACCATCTCGAGTGAAGAGAACCCCCAGAGATTCCAAGTGAGTCTAATCGACGTCTGCTCTAGGTACAGTAAGGTAACCAACAGTAACAAATACAACTGGGGGAACAGTCTATGATCTGATCTACGCGCAAGGGCAGAGTAGCAAAGCTCAATCCCCTTGAAGGCTTCTCGACATGATCAATCCGAGATTTACCAACAAGTGACCCCAGGCTCCTCGACAATGGTTAATCTGAGGTTTACCATTTTTAATATGCGCAAATCTACTATCTTTCCCAATGAAACAGACTTGATTATCTCAAAGGTTCGGACATGATCTCATGATTGACTCCTTTAAGAGGAGCTTCCCAGATTATATCAATTACAATTGGATTTATTTCCTACCGCAAGATACAGCTACTTGTTTGTTTTAACTATCTTGGAGATTTAATTACTCCCTACTCCAAGATACTAGCCTAAGCTATATTGGTGGAAAGAGCCCTAAAAATGCAAAATTTACTAGATTAATTTTAATTAAGCGTTGGGTTATTTAAGCTATTATTACTCAAAAGGGTAAATGGATATGAAACCAATGGTGTTATGACCTGACCCAAAACTGAATGCAATCGAATATGATAGTGTAATCTTTTCAATTCGATGAATCCTAACTAAAGTAAGGAAAGAGTTTCCATTCACTTACAACAATGCAAAAAATTGATCACTAAGAGAAAATATAACAAATTTTCTAATGCACTAATTTCATCAAGAAAAACTAATGCAAATCAATTCCAAAACAGTTTTTATTTTTATTTTTGTGTGTTAAAACAAGCATAAAAATATGTAAATTCAAATAAAAAAAACTTATCTAAATCTACGATTGATTTTTCAGAATGTAAACTATGCAATTGTAATCTATGCACAATTCACATTCATATTCTGAAAATGAGAATTTTAACTATGAAAATGTGATCTATGCAAGAAAATTCTCAAACACAAGATGATTCTAATGTAATCTAAGAACCAATCAAGTGCAAGTCAAGAAAATTGGGTGAGAGTTCCAAAGATCAAAAAATAAAAATACTCAAAGGTGATTAACACTCATACACAAAAGCAAAAAGATGCAAAATTGTGAAAAGACTAAGACACTCCAAGTAATGACCAAAGGAAATCAAATTAAGAATTTCTCAAAAAAGAGACTCAAAACACCCAATTAACTTAATGGAGATTGATGAGATGAAGAATTTGCTGAAAGAAAATCATAAACAAGGATTTTTGACAGAAAAGTAGAGATCTGGGTAGATGCTAAGAATTCTAAACTTAACTGGACGAAAACACTTTGGGTTTTTCAAAAAGTTTGACAGGGTCTGCAAGCTTCCAGCATAACCAGATGCGGTACCGCTCTGTGCACTAAAGGAACAGTGCGGAGATGTCTGCACTGTATTGTAAATAGAACGTGCGGTCCTCTTAAAAATTTTGAAAAAACAAAAGACAATCCAGAACCTAAAAACTACCCAATCCCACACACATCAAGCAAAAACTAGAAACAAAAAGAAAATTTCTCAATTCAAAGGCAAAGGAAAAATAAAAAACCAAATCCAATTCCCTAATGAAGTTGCCAATTTGTTGGCCAGATAAATCGTTCTTGCAGACAAGACCGATCTCCCTAGTATCAACTGATATCTAGCAACAAGTAGGACAAGAAAATCTATCTTTCTCTAAACATATTGTGATTCATTAATAAAAACTAAAGAGGTGTTTTAGGCCCTACCTTAAGTCCAACTCTAGTTTGTGGCAGCCATGCTCCAACAGCTCCAAAAGAATTTCCTTTTAAGAACCTGCAATCACAAACAAGCACACATCAAATAACACCTGCATAGCTAATATAATAAATCATGTTCATCATGGTGATCAAGGAATCCATGAAATAAACCATAAGACACAGCTTATTGAGAAAAATAAACTTGATTGTATTAAATTTGAAATAGAAGAACTTTACAACCTTGGTGCCTTGATGTTGTACAATCTCTTCCCAGGGTCCAAACAGGAATCTCCTCTACTTTGACAAGCCTCACTCTCTTCGAAATGAGATCAAAAGGTATGTAATCTCTCCTCTCAAAAACTCAATTAGGAAGATGAAGTTCCAGCAGCATTTACCCTAAAAAATATTCAGCTTTCAACCTCTTCAAGTAACCAGCCCAATGCTTCATTTTATAGTGCAAAGGAAGGAGGTTACAGGTCCACCATTGAAGGGATAGAGTCCTCCTTCAAGGGGATAAGCTCCTCACATCAAGGGGCTAGCTCCTTGAGGTATGGGATGCATGAACCTTTAAGAAGTGAACTTGCCACCGCAAGATTCCCTCTAGAAGCTTCCAAAAATGACTCAAAGTGAGTTTTTAAGAATGTACTTGCGCCTTTTTAACTTTTAAAAGGGTTCACACCCGTAACACAAATACAGAGCAATCAGGTGTGCAGGGGACATGAACAATAGGTGCGGTACCGCAGGTAATGCTAAGAGAAAGTGCGAAACCAGAGTTTTAGAGATTTTTAAGGTCTTTCTCTTATTTTCAAGGCTTGATATGAAGAACTGAGGTTTAAGACTTGCAAAGGGGGAAGGTATGAGTGGTGATAGACTCATATTGATTGCAGAATGTCAAAGTGACAATTTTGGTGCAACAACTGGTGTGTGGTGCATTTTTACCACTACGGATTACTTGACTAGATGGCTTGAGGTTGCATTGGTGAAAGACTGCAACACGGATATTACTATGCAGTTTCTGTTTGACCATGTGGTAACCAGGTTTGGATGCCCTAGAATCTTAATGAGAAATCAAGGAACACATTTCTAAATAAGACCATAGCAGCACTAAAGGAATAATTTGATTTTAATCGTCTGAAGAGCACCCTTTATCATCCCCAATCCAATGGGACAGTAGAGGCTTTTAATAAAATCTTGGAAGCTACACTTACTAGGGTATGTAACATGTAGTGTGATGATTAGGACTTGAGAATGCCTGCAGTCTTATGGGCCTATAGGACTACTTGTAAAAGGTTAATCGGACAAAAATTACTCTGATTGGTATATGGGATGGAGGTTGTAATTTCAATCGAATTCATGGTACCTAGCCTGTGCATTGTTCTAGCTACCCAAATGAAAAAATTAGAGGCAATGGAAAGGTGACTCTTACTGCAATAGGAAGAAGATAAAGCATGTTTCCACTAGGAGGTGCAAAATTCCCAAGATAAGGCATGGAATGAATGAATAATCAACCATAATACATTTCAGGTAGGGGACCTTATGTTGTTGTATGATAGAAAGTTCTTAAAGCATTTAGGTAAGTTTAGATGCATTGGAAGGAACCATATATTATTCAACATGTAACTAATGTCGATGCGATGTAGTTAAGAAACCTAGATGGCACATCGTGTAACACACCTCCTCTCATATCTATCCACTTTCACCAACTTTACCAAGGTAAACATGAGATGTGGGGCTACGATGGCATGACTCAACCTCCTAATTGACCTTAAGGAAATGGAGTCAACATAACAAGACCTTACTGACTTCCCTCAGGCAGCTACAAGACCCTAAAGATCTAACCAACCATTCTAGGCATCCAACCCTTCAGATATCTTTCTTTTCAATGAGTTATACCCCTAGTTGCTCCCATGACAAGGCCTCCAAGTGACTATAAACCTCCAGTCGCTCCCACAGTCCTACTTCCCAGCGATCGTAGTCTCTTTTAGGAAGTTATGTGCCAACGACAATGATATTTAAGCCACTTTTTTAGGGATAGGATCCATACCACTACCTAGAACTTAATGAAACTACCAGAAATGATAAATAACACAGAAACAAAGCCTCTAATATAAAACTTACTCAAGGACTTGACTTAGCCTGGTCTAACCATGACATTCATTCTGTCAAACACATGATGAACATGCAACCTACAGGTCATGAATGCATATTTGAACATAGAGATTTGAAACTTATGTGAGGTTTACCAAGAAGGACTACTTTCCTCTTGCAATAGCTGCCATAATACCAATTAGTTCATGCATTCATTAACCATTCATTCATCAACTAAAAGGTGATAAGATCCATACTCAAATATGTCATAAAACCATGCTTAACACTGACATATAAGCAGATAATTAGTAGTGATAGAACAACCATTAAAGCCACATAATGACAAGTACATTTACTCATAAAAGACACAAGGAACTTATCCCTTATTAACCATATGCAAATCCAAACAAGTCAGGGACTTCCACATACCACCTGACCACAGATTGGGCTTAACCAAATATTTCTTTCAGCCAATCACCCTTGTGCCATTTTCTAAGCATGAATGTGGGATCTCATGGGATAAAAGAAACCATGAACAACCAAGTGAATCCATAGGTTAAACCACATTCACCCTCACACTACTGTGATCTCACTTAAATCGGTCTTGAGATCACAAAACTAAACCAAGCTTGGATGCCTCAATATTCCTTCACCATCTCTTGAGAACTTTTCTTGTCTCTACCCACCTATTAAGTGATTCCCAGAGAAAACCATCTCCACCCCCAACCCTTGGGATTTTCCTGAGACCACCTCACCCGGATCCAAAACCTTTTGACAATCCAAATCTCAACTAAGAATGAATCCTATCAAACCATGGGTATCTGTAAATGGCAAGGCAAGATTGAAACCACTGTCAAAAATCAGCAAAACCATGCCACTGATAGAAAATAAACCAAATACACACATTCATATACCATTCATGCCAAAACTGGTTATGGAATCATACATGCAACATGCTACCTGCAAGTATTCCTACGAAATCCCTTGATATAATCTTTCCTTGCTTGATCCTCACTTTTCCTTTGTTTTCCTTATCCTTCCTTTGCCTTCCTTTTCCTTCCTTTGCTTGCTTACTTTCCTTCTCCTCTTGGTTCTCTTCTCCTCTCTAAAACCAATTATGAAACTAAACTGAAAAAAGGCCCCAAATTGATGCTCTGTTGTCTTTTTATTATTGATGCCTTCAATACCTGACCATGCTCGATAGACTTGCCTCCCCGTGAATCAAGTCTGTCATTATGATGCCCACAACTACTTACTTGAGGAGTCAAGGCATGCTTACGTTACTTAAAACAGGGGTATGGTACCTTCGTTTTCGACCAAATCACAAATGTGTGCCTCTGCTTATTCTGATGCTGATTGGGCCGGGTGCCTTCATTTTCCTTCAATTTCCTCCTCACAAGCAACTTGTGTTCACCTCCTTTTTCTCCTAATTTCCTTTCTTTTCATGAATAAAATACCAATAATGCCTTTTTGTCTTTTCAAATCCATTACCATTTCCTTTTCCAATTTCCCCTTAGCTATAATAAACCAGATGAACACCCGCTAGGATGCTTTTCCCAACATTTAGCTTGAAATACTTGTTCCATGACTCTAGTCTTATTTTCACTTTATTAAATTTTTTACATGAAATTTTAACCAGGGATTGTTACAAAACCCTCCCCTTTAGGGGAACACCATCCTTGGTGTTCTATGACACCTATGACTAGCAAGACCATTGAAGACCAAAACATATTTCCCATGGAGATTTATAACTTAGCTCGATGCAGTATTTACAATATCAACCTGTTGAAAATTAAACCAACATAACTACCATACCGCTTATTGGAGCTTTACAACATAACTCATTGTGGTATTTACAATATCAACCATACATAAATATGTACATACACCAAAAACGTAATTGCCTCTGCCATCAAATAATTAAGGATACATATACCACATTTAATCATCCATCTCCCATGTAGCTTCATCAAGCCCAAAGTTCTTCCACTACACTTTAAGTTGCTTGATTGCTCTATTCTGGAGCAGGAGTTGTTTCCACAACAAAATGCATTGAAGTTTTGGCTAGAATTCTCTTTTTGGATCCACTTGCAATACAGACCAATCAATAACATGGTCAATATCCATCACATGTCTTTTAAGCAATGAAACATGGAAAACATCATGGACTTTCACTGTCGGAGGCAGTGGAAGTCTATATGCCACTGGTCCAATCCTCTCAAGGATCTCAAAAGGCCTATAATAACAAGGTGCTAGCTTCACACATGGCCAAATCTTCAAGGAGCTCTCCTTGGGCTTGATGTGCAAGTACACATGTTCCCCAACCTAAAACTCCTTAAATTCCCTGCGCTGATCTGCATAACTCTTATGCATGTCCTATGTTTCCTTTAGATTCTTCTTTATATTCTCCATTTCTTATTCCATCTCTGCCAACATATATGTTCCTATATGTACCTTGTTCATTAGATCACTCCAACTGATGGGATTGCTACAACTTCGCCCATAAAGTGTCTCAAAAAGACTCATCCTCAATGACTCTTGATACCCATTGTTGTAAGAAAACTCAACCAGTGGAATATACTCCCACTTTCATTGTTGATGCATGACATACATCCTCCACATATCCTCCAAAATCTTGTTGACCCTCTTTGTCTATCCATATTTTTGTGGACGATAAGTTGTACTCAAGGCCAACTTTGTACCCAAGCTTGTAAAAAACTCCTTCCAAAACTTGGAAGTGAACTTATCTTCTCCTTCTGATACAATCTTCTTTAAAACACCATGCAATCTCACTATCTCTCTGATGAAGACATGTGCTAACTCACTAGTTGAATAAGTAATCTTCACTAGAATAAAGGGATCTTCCTTTCTCAACCTGTCAACCAGAACCATGATGGAATCATGTTGCTTTGATGTCCTTGGAAAACATATAATGTAATCCATGGAAATTACCTCCCATTTCCACTCTGGAATCAAAATAGTTTGTAACAAACCAGCTGGGTTTTTACACTTCGCTTTAACTTGCTGACAATCCAATCATCCAGCGACAAGCTTCTCCACTTCCTTCTTTAGATTCGTCTAGTAGGAGAACTTATTCATAGCTTTCAATGTCTTCTAATATACCGAATGACCTGAATATGGCTTAACATGAAATTCCCTCAAGATAAGCTTCTTGATCTCACTGTCATTTGGCACATAGATCATGTCCCTAAATCTCACCAAGCCATCTATCGTGAGACGAAAGTCCACATCCTAATCACATGTACCCTGTTGTAACCTATTCTTAAGCTATTGATACATGTCATATTTCTATCCTTCCTATAAGATATGATCCTGTAAATATGTCCCATAAGAGCTCACAGATGTTACATGGCTTACCTACACTCTCCTACTGAGAGCATATGCAACCTTGTTCTCCTTACCCTTGATGTATCTGATCTCAAATTCAAACTTACTAAGGGTATCCAACCATCTAGTTTCATTGGCATTTAGATTTAGTTGGTCAAACAAGTACCTCAGCCCACTGTGATCACTCATTAATACAAACCTCCTTATAAGAAGATAATGCCTCCACATCTTCAATGCGTGAATGATCACTGCCAACTCAAGGTCATGAGTCACATAATTTTTCTCTTGCTCGTTCATTTTTCATGACTCATATTACAATACCTATCCTTCACACATCATGCCTCCCCCAATTCCCCTCTTGCAATCATTTGTGCACACCGCAAACTCTTTGTCTGGATCTGCAATCTTTAACACCAGAGAATTTGTCAACAACTGCTCAAAACTTGTTGCACATTCCTTTGTTCATTCAAATTTATTTCCTTTTCTCAGCAATTATGTAATAGGATATGAAATCCATGAGAAGTTCTCAATGATCCTCCTATAGTAATATGTCAATCCCATGAATGATTTGACCTCATCCACATTCTTAGGAGCTTCCCACTCCATGATAGCCCTTATCTTTTTTGGATCCATTGTTATGCCTTCCTTGGAAATGACATGTCCCAAGTAATGTACCTTTGTCTGAAAGAATGTGAACTTACTAAGCTTGGCATACAACTGATGCTCTCTTATCAATCTCAATATTGTTACTAAGTGTTCATCATGCTCTTCTTCATTCTTAGATTATATCAATATATCATCAATGAAAACAAACAAACTATTCTAGATAAGGATACAACACACTATTCATCAAGCACATAAAATTAGTTGGAGCATTAGTCAAACCAAAAGGAACTACAACAAACTCATAATTCCCAAACCTGGTCCGAAAAGTAGTCTTGTAGATTTCCTCTTCCTTAATGTGCTTGATGGTATCTTGATCTCAAATAAATCTTTAAGAACATTGCTTCTCCCTTCAACTAGTCAAACAAGTCATTGATCCTTGGAAATGGATACATTTTCTTGATGGTCACCTTGTTTAGCTGCCTGTAATCAATGCACAAAGGAAGAGTACCATCCTTCTTCTTCACAAACAACGTTGGTTCACCCCAAAGCGATACAATTGGGCTAATGTATCCTTTTTCAATCATTTCCTTCAACTGCAACTTCAATTCTACCAACTTTGGAGTGTTCATCCTATAAAGTGCCTTTGATGCTTGTGTTCCCCATGGTAGCAACTCAATAGAAATTTCCACTTGCTGGAAACACATCTTGAAACTACTGCAATATTGGGTACCTATTTAATATTTTTACATCCTCAACATCCTTACCCTTGTCACTAGAAATATGGACTACAAATAGTACACACCCCTTCCTTCGACTGTGCTTATCTTGCATACATGTAATCATCCTCACTTATGCAAGCTTCTTCTTTCCCTTTAAGATTCTCCTTTCCCCATTATCATCTACCTCAATAGCCTTGTCATAGCAATCTACTTTGGTTCTGTGGAGGTACAACCAATCCATACCCAAAATCATACTATATGATCCCAATGGAATCAAATTTATGTGCGCTTATATATGCATACCATTCAGCTCAAATGCACAAGCTTTTACTCAGTGATGGAATCTCTTATTAATACCTGTATCCAATTGCACCTACCAAGACTCTATATGCACTTATTTTCTCAAACCACACTTATCCATGAATTCAGGATTACTATAACTATAATTAGATCCAGGGTCAATCAAAATAGAAACAACTTGATTGTAGAGCTTACCTTCCCTCTCAATAATGGATGCTTGGTGATTTATCTGCTTGCTTTCCACAATTGCATAAATCCGAGGACTACTATGGCCCACATCCGCAACCATCTATGCCTCTTGAGCACTATAGATCTAAGGCCTACCACCTTGTTACAATGGAGAATCCTTCTTGTGATGATATTTGCCACATATCCAATACTAGAACAGTCCCCAACCATCACCTCTATTTTGATGCTCTCCAAGCTGCGACCCATGTCTCTTCTTCACTGCATTGAACTTCTTGTAAGGAATAAAATTTTCTTTCTCACTTGAATCTTGAGGTCTTCCCCGCTTTGGTGCTCCCTTCCCTTTAACTTTTTAATTTCCCTTCAAATCATGCTTAAGCTCAACTTTGTGCTTTGAATGCTCATAACAATGCTCAAGTTTTCTTATGGCTTCCTCTGTCGACCTAGGCTCATCAAACTAAATCTAGTCTCTATATGTGGTTGGCAACCCACTCATGAAACTTTGAATCTTTTATTTCTCATCTTTGAGGTAAGGCACATACCTCAATAGCTCTAGGAACCTGCTAGTGTACTCATCATGTATCATAGAACCTATCTATAGCTCATAAAAATCCTTAGCTCTATCATCATAATGTCTCTCAGATATGTACTTCTTTCTTGGAGTCTCTCAAACTCATCCCAAATCAACTCTTCTTCTTGAATTCCCTTGACATTCTGTTGATGCCTCGAAAATCCCTGCAACAACATTGGGGAAACCACCCGGTTCGGACCTTAGTAAAGCTCCTTTTCCGTTTGGGATAGTGGCTCCGACTGGGGGTAATGGGACCAGTTTCCCAGAAATAGATAAAATGGGATGAGTGAATGTTTTATAAGTAACACTAGTGATAGGCGAAAGACTGATACTATTGACAAAATATAAATAAATGAAACTATCCCGGGAATCTATGGAGCTCTAAAGCGTAGCTTTTGATGCTCTATATCTCAAAGATAAACATATAGATGACTGTATCCTTAAGATATAGATATTGAATTATTTTGGATTGTTGTGCTTAAATAGTTAAGCGCAGCGATTTAAAGCGATATTACTACACTTTACACATTTATATCATCAACATATGCATGATTAAAAGTAAGGCATATCATATAAACACCCAATAGTGGAATGAACAAGATTTGATGTTATAGCACATGCATACAATCAACGATAACAAGATAATTACATAACAATTCACATACACAGAATGACTTTAGTCAAAGATAGAAGTACCATTTGAGCTGTAGGCCAATCCCAGATATCAATCGCTATGTGTGGCTTTTCCCTTAATGCATAAACATTCCTCAATCAATGACAATAGTGCACAATTGTATCAAGAAATTTCTCCATTAAAGTAAAAGCGACTGGTCGGGTTTCATAAAAGAATAAAGGCTGAAGCACAATAGTGCAAACTTCAGTTTGTTAAGTCTATTACAAAATTTTACGACCCTTTCTAAAAACATGAAAGGGTCTATAAATACTATGCTAATCTAAATATCTATAAAACAAAAATGCTAACT
>APFE031444762.1:14057-25638 GCA_000404065.3 Pinus taeda
AACACCACAAAGTCGGCTGGGTAATTCCAAGATTCTACAGAGATTACCAGGTCTTCGATCACTCCTTCAGGTTTAATCGTAGAGCGATCAGCTAGCTCTAAAATAGTTGGAGTTTCCCTAATTAAATGTTTCAATTGCAGTAATTGTGTTGTTTCAAGTGTCATAATATTTATTGCAGCACCTAGATCCACTAGAAATTTAGAGACAAAGGTCTTGCCGACCTGAACTGTTACTGTAGGGTGACCAAGGTCACCATATTTCACAGGAGGGTCTTTTTCTGTCATTAGAGCAGTCAGTTCTCCCATCACATGAACTGTGAGGGGTTCCTTGGCTTTTCTTCCAGGTTTCCTGACACAAATATCTCTAACAGTTCTGGCGTAGATAGGGACATCTCTTAGTGCTTGTAATAATGGAATTTTAACATATAAATTTTGCAGTTCTCCTAAAAGATTAGAGGCTGGTGGCTCAAACGTTTTACTCAGAGTCAATTTTTGGGGGAAGGGTGGTTCAGTTGTTTGGACAGTCTTGTTAGTAGTTGATTCAAGAATTTCGGTATCTTTATTGGATGACTTTCCTTTCCTAGTTTCTTCTTTTCCAGAATCAGTAATGTCATCTATGATGGGTTCAACTACTCTTCCAGAACGTAAATGGATGTCATTACATTGCATGGGAAGGGCAGGTTGACTTTGAATGTCAATTACCTGCAAGGCTTTATTATTGTTTGGATTAGGGTTACGTTGCACAGGCAGTTGGGGTCTCATTGCTTGGTTATTCTGGGAAGTATTGGGTGGTAAGGAAAGAGACTGTTGTTGCTGAGGAAATAGTATTTGCTGGGCTGCCCAATTTGGGTTCCATTGATTGAAATATGGTTGTTGTGGGGCCCAAGGATTCCACATAGTAGGATCAAGAAAAGGGAGATTAGGTTGTTGCATAAGTGGAAAATTCATTGCATTAAAGGGTGGGTACTGCATTTGGTTCATGGGTGGGTAATTCGTTTGAAAAGGAGTATTATTATTCCAACGACTAAATGCTGTGTTAGAGTTCATACCTTGTCTTTGTGGCCATTGCCTTCTCTGTGTCATCAGGTACACTGCTTCAGCCTCTTCTTCGGTTGTCTGCAATGCTGCTTTGATTCCAGGCAGAGAGGGGCATTGCTGGGTTTCATGGTCCATTTCACAAATCGTGCAGATAGGTGTCTTATCAAGTGGGAATTCCCTGAGTGGGTGTTTGCCTCTGCATTTAGAACAAAAAATAGCTAAAGCAGCTTCTGCTTCCGCCTGTTTCTTCTTAACCTGCAGAGCATCGATTTGTGAAGCAAAAGAACTTAACATTTCAGTTTTAAATTCTTCTAATAAATTACCTATTTCAGCTCTTGTTGCTCCTCCACTGGCTGACTTCTGAACTCTCGAATACACATTATCTCTGTTCTTTGATCTGTTCCCTGCTCCTCTTGAGCACCTCATGCAGAGATTGACAATTTCTTCAAATGGTTCCTTGGAGATGTCCCCTTTCCCCAGCATGTTCAACATGTCCAAGCAGCCATCTCTTACCCCCTTCAACAATATGGCCTTCAGAATGTCTTTACTCATATTGGGGTGATCAGACCTCTGCAGATTATACTGCAGCCTTTCCACAAAATCTTCTAAGCTCTCATCCTCCTTCTGCACCATCTTAAACAGTTCTTCCTTCCTTTCTCTTGTTCGGCAGTAATCTTGGTATTTGGCCAAGAATCCTTCTTTCATCTGGTCCCAGGTGGTAATTGCCTGGGCTCCTAAGCTCATGAACCATCTCAACACATTCCCTTTTAATGTTGCTGGAAACAGTTTTAGTTTCTGATTAGGGTTCATATAATCATAACTTCTACATAATATATCGAATTCAAACAGGAATTCATCTGGTTCTTCAGAGGATAACCCATGGAAATTGGGTAGCGCTGAAAGGGGAATGTTCTTCATAGGAGTCGTTCCTCTCGGCAGGTCCCCAATAGGGAATTCCAGGGTAGAGAGTGAGTTCTCCCCCCTTCCTTCTACTCTGTTATCCTCCATTGGTCTTTCTCCTGAGTCACCTACTTTATCTTCTGTATCCTCAGGTTCTTCTACCGGTTCCTCAGTGTGTTCATATACTTCCAGCTTCCTTTCAGGCCCCAATACTTCCTCCGTCTGTCGATCCGTTTGTGAGGAGTACTGTATTTGGGGTCTCCAGGAACTCGTTCTCTGCGATGTTTCAGCCTTCGAGATGATTTCGTCAATGAAAGTCTTTCTTCCTCCCTTGCCGCCTGTGAAGTTAGGTTTCTTGCGTCCTCTCATGCACCTGTTATTTTCACAAAGAAATCATTAATGCCTTTAGAAATCTTTAGTTGCCTTCCCCGACAACGGCGCCAAAATGTTGGCTAGTTGAATTGTTTATTAATTAAACAATCAAGTACCACATTAATTGTCAACCTGGGAAAGTCTTTTTATTCCAAAGGCTACTGCGTACTGTTTGTACTTAAATTCTAAAAGAATCGAAAGCTGTAGTATACTTAGATCTTGTACTAGGTTATCACAGTGCTGATAAAATAAAAGGAATTAATTAAAATTACAGATCTAAGAAAAAAAGAGATAGATGCTCTGTTGGCAGAGGATCAGGACCCTATCCTCCAGGTGAGGACGTTCATCACCTGCCCCTGGAATCAGATTGCTAACACACACTGCACTCAGATTCACCGGTGAAACACGCTTGCAAAACTTCAAATAACTTAATAAAACAGAGTGCTAGCAAAACAGAATTGCAAGAGGTAATGCTACAGAATCCAAACAGAGTATCTGCAAAAAGAAACTATCACACACTTACACACTTGACAACAAAGTAAATGGGTGAATCTTGTGAGGAAGGTGGGCCCAGTCCCTCTCACAAGATTCCCCAGAACGCGGAGAATAGCTTAAATACTCAGAACGTTCTTCTATTCATCTATCAAAAATTCGAGTACAGTAAAGTTCAAATTTGCTGATATTCTTACAAATGCTCTTACAGACTACTCCCTGACTAATGTAGATGTCTCCTCTTTATAGAGGAGACATCTATTACAATAGATTGTTACGGTTCAATTGGTTGACCCGTTTAATCAAAAATAAGAATTACAGAGATGTTGTTGCAACAATATGATGATATATTCTTTGTTTAGGTTTTGGCTGTTACACAGCTGGTAACTGTCTTCGACCGTCTTCCTTGGGATACGCACATTCCTCTCGCTGATTCCCCGTGCTATTCTGGTTCTGAGTCCGGGTAACTGTGTTCTACTTGCTTTGGACAATTGCTTGATTCAGCCACGTCAGCGTTCCTCAGATAGTTGCCGTTGTTATTCCCAGCTGATGCAAAATACCCGCTTTAGATGATTTTTGTTGCTGGCTATATCAACTGCGTAGTTGTTGCTTCTGGTGTTGCAGCAACTGCGTAGTTGTTGTTTCTGGTGTTACAGCAACTATAGGTTATAATTCCTGCGGGCTTAAGACAATTACTTAGCAATTTAGTCAGCTTTCCCAAGATAAATACAAAGGTACTTACGAATATGCAGTGAACAATTAAACATATAGATATGCGGGAAATTACTCCATACCTTGGGGTGATCAAGTCATTGTGTGATCAAAGCTTATAACTTATGACTGAAAAGGATAATATTATGATGGAAATATAAGGTCAAAATTGGTCAATTCTAGGTCCTAACACTCAGCATTGTGGTAATCATGGTCTCAGTCATGGCTTTGATGAAGACAAGGTCATGATGAAAATCTCAGTGCAATTCGCATATGTATATATACATGCATATCTCAATATAGAGATATCGTTGGTATGGTAAAGGTCTCAGTGAAGGAGCAACAATCATATCAGTGAAGGTGCACCAATGATCTCAATGAAGGTGCAACAATGATCTCGATGAAGGTGCAACAATGGTGCAACTGCAATGATCTTAGTGGTGCAATAGTAATGACCTCAGTGTATCAGTAGTGATGATGATGACCTCGGCAGTGACATAGAAGAGGATTGGTGTCTTGGTCTTGGAGTGGTCTAATAGGTCAAGGGTCATGTTCTTAGTATTCGTCAACTAGAATATCTACAAGCAGAATTTTGTGTGGGTTTTCCTCTCAAAGAGTGAGATGCTTTGGCCCTGGTAGAAAGCCAACATCTTTTGTTCTTGTCTCTTTTGTTTTGGTGACTATTTGATGAACTAAAAGACACACTCTAATAATAACAAGAGAAGATTGTGATAATAAGGAAAAGTTAAAATACCTCACAAATAGTTATCATAGCAAGAAGAATCTCATTAACTCAATTTTCCCTAGATTCTTCAACACGGTTGGTGACTTGATATGTGATTTGTCGCAACGTGGGAACTTTGCCAGTTAGAGTTGTCGTCTGGTAATTTTATAGGAATGGGCATTTGCGAGGTTTATAAAGGCTCGGTATGATTTAATTTTAATGTATGTGGGAGGAATTCAATGTGGTCATTAGAGGAGACATGCAACCTGCAAAACATCAACAATGTAGATCACCATTTAAATCACCTCACGAGACCTATAGTTGTAGTATTCTCCATAAAGAGAGGGAATTTAGAGATGGTGGACTTTTCTTGCAATAAATTTAAGGGATCAATACCTTTGAAAGCGATCTATCAACATAGTATGCAATAGTTGGTTTTGTACACAATTCACTAAGCAGAGCGGTACCCTCTTCAGTCAGCATGATCGCATCTCCAATACCTCTTTTATTGGGGAATTTGGCGTGATTGAAGAATCTAGAGCTCAATGAAAATCGATTTAGTGGAGGAATACCCAATATCTTTTTTTTAATCTCACGTCTCTGTTGGAACTGAACCTATCCCATAGCTTTCCTATCTCACTCTACCATGAATCAGATTTGGTTTGTTATCTTTTAATATTCTTAAACTAATAAACTAAATATTTTTTGGTAATAAATTAGTGTTTCAGTAAAATCACGAGAAAAAGGCATAGCCTAAGATCAGAAGTGGTATTTAAACCACTCACCTTAGGGTGCATTGGGTATATCAAAGATTTCATCAATTTAAAATTTAAAAATTGAAAATTATATATTAAAATTTTCTTTGAAGTTTAAAGTCTTGAAAAGCATAGCATAGTAACATCACAATCAATTTATGTTAGTAAAAGGCCAGACTACCTTATGGTTATTCCCATGCTTATTCTCAATATAGAAATATCATGGTATATATTAAAGTTTTTATCATTGATGTGATATCTCTCAACCAATGTGGTATTATTTTTTCACATAAAAAGCATTTGCATAGTAGAAACAAAGTCATTTTGTAGGTGTATGTTGGGTGAACTCATATCAAATAATTGTACCATCTTTTTTGACTTGATGGTGTAGGTTTGGTAAGGTTATATGTTGACTTGATGTTTTAGTTTTGGTAAGATTATATGGTAGCTTGTACCACTAAATTCATCCTCTATTATGCATGCCATGAATTACAAGCATGTCACCTCCAAGAAGTTTGCAGTACACTACTTGCTTAAAGATCAATAAGGGTTAATGAGGTTTGACTCACTTGACCCCATAAATAACAAGTCCAAAATGGATTTTGATTTCCATGGGCACAAAATGAGGTATTCTAAATAACTATTGTCTAATAGTAGGTTTGCACCCATAATTAGATCCAAAAATGTTGGAATTACCCAAGAAAGTTTCCAAAATGTAAAAATAGGTCAAACTTGGTGAACAAGGGATAAAAAGAATCAAAGGACCCCACCTAAGTGTTAGACATCCTAGTAAGGTCCCCAATTTATGATAATGTGAAGGGTATTACAAGGAAATGTTCGTCACATTAAGTAGTAATTGAGAGGTATTATTTTGTCATTGGGCAATTTACACATGAATCTAGTGTGGGGTTGAACCACATAATACACTCCCTATTCTAGATAGGCACATATTAGTAATCAAGGATGAAGGAGGTGAAGATGCTAGGTTAGATGTATATAGGGCAAGAGAAGGGAGGTGGAAACACTAGGGCGGCCTTATTGAGTTAAGAGGAGAGAGGTGACTATTCTAGGCTAGATTAGTGAGGACAAAAGAGCAAAGAGAGTAATAGGTGTTATTAGTATGATCATGTAGCTACAATTGACCACTTAATGCTCATTGTCCTTTAGGAGAAGCATGGTTGTTGACTAATGTTCCATCTTAATTTGTCCCTACTCAATATAATGATCCATGAGGATACCAACCAAATGAACAAAGTAGAAAAACGACCAAGAGCTTGGAGACACGGAAGGAAAAGTGACTACCTTGAGTACGCTCAATCTGTTAAGGAGAGTAAAAAATGAAGGATAGGAGAAGTAAAACACCATCAACCCTTAATATAACCATTAATATTACATACTAGAGGGTCAGGTTGGCCCTAAAAAGGACTTATTCAAGTCAATGTTTAATTTGACTTGTTATATCCTTATTGAAAACCATTACAGATGAGAAAATTTGTATTAGGGAACTGGTGAAATATTGATGATAGGGGAGAGACCTACATCAAGTGTTTGGATGATAATGGAATGCGAGATAGGAGAGGGAGAGTTATATCTCCCCTAAGCTAGTTGAGAAAAATGAGCATGTGACAAAGTGGTAAGCCCATGTGGAATTCCCTCAAAGATAATCATGTATTAAAATAAAAATAAAAGTAAATCTTGATAATTATTCCCTAGTCATGAAAAATTTGGAGTAATAAGGAGAGGAACAAAACTTTGAAGAAGATAGGATACTAGACTAAAGAGACAAGGGATAAGCCTTGGAAGTGATATTTGGAAGGTAAGAAAAGGGAACAAGATAATAAAAACAAAACAAGTCATCCCCTGATGAAAAGAAGAGCTCTTCCTTAAAGGTATATATAATCATCATCATTGCATCCAAATAAGGGCGGTCATGGAGGATGTGATACTTCAAGCCTCATGGGAGAAATGAAAATTGAAAGGGTGGTCATGGAGGATTTTCTAATTCAAGTCTCATGGGAGAAATGAGAAATGTGTATTCATTATCTCAGTGCCAAGGTATTAGGGAATTTCAATGACTTTGAGAGGTCTTAGTCTTATATTTTTAAAACTTTAGATGGTCCAAGGAGTGGTTGAAAAGTGCATAGTGCTAAGGGTATGACATACATGAGTTGTTATGATGTTACAATGATTCATTTGATCATGAAGTCGTTGTAGAAAATCTCAACAAAGAACAAATTCACTACATTAACCTTTCATTTATTGAAAAATGGTATGTTTGGAAGGTTAAAGGAAAGGAATTGGGCAGCTTACCAAGAATCTTAGGGGAGAACCCAAAGAGGGATTCAATTATGAGATCATTTTGATTAGGGCTTGCCCTAAGTATATCTATAAATTACCTTTGCAAGGAGTGAGAAGAGAAGACTTAGATAAAGGGAGCAAGAGGAAGTTGACGAAGCTATGGTGTGAACCATTATAGGATGAAAGAGGATAGGAGGGTCAATTTTTTTTGCCAACTTCCAAAAATTGCTTCACTCCAATGAGAGGGAAAGGTGCATTCAACATGAATCAAGATAAGAGGGGGATCATGTATTGGTTGGTTTTGAGAGATACTTATATGATGAATTAGAAGATTGGTGTCAAGTTCAATGAGGTTAGGGAGGAATCCTATGGAGGGAATTCCTTCTTAGGATATAAAACAAACATAACTTTGATCTAATAAGTAGTGGATATTGGTTTTCTTAGGAACTTCTACATCATGTGGTTTTTTCTATGATATTAAGAGGTTAGATAAGAGAGGGATCGACATGAGCCATCTGCTTTTCCTCAAGGGAAGGAGTTTAATCCTATTCGTCCTCAGAGAAAAACTAATTTTCATAGAATACTTAGAAGAAAAACCATGGCATGGGTACCTTGTTTATATCAATCATAACTTTAAATTCTTCTATAACCATGGTTTTGGGTTTGGTAGAGAGATTCAACTAGTGTTTCTCTTAATTTATTTACTTGAATATTCACCAATATTCGATATTGTTTGTATCCCGCTTGCTATATTTGCTCCACATATTAGAGGGTTTAGGTGGAAAGGTTGGGTTTCTCCTCTTTAAGTGTGGAATATGGTTAGAGTGTCAATTTAATTGTGGGTGATTTTGTCACTCCATCATGTGTTGCATTTCTATTGGAGATTTGGTTTTTAGTTTATTTGGATTTTATTTCTCCCACAACAACCTCAATGTAGGTGTTATTCATGCATAACATATGGTTGATTGTATATTTTTTTGATTTGGGGTCTTCAAGAAACACTTTGACTATTTACCTAGTCAAGGGTCCATTTAAAAATTCTAGAACTCGTTTCCTCGAGTATCTCTAAAGTGAAATCATGTAGATCCTTATGCCATCAACGTATGAAAGTTGAAGGAGATATAGGCCAACGAGAAAACTTACCACAGTCATCTGATCTAGGCATGTCAAAGTGTTGGATGAACTATTCTACTAATAGGTATAGGTTTTGTATCAATGCCTCATAGAGGTAACGGAACCAAAAAGGGAGTTACATATTACATATTATAGAAAACTTTATTTGAGATGTAATTATAATAGATGAACTTGGAGCAATCCATGGTTAAAGTATCCAAGTGATGTCAAGGGTTTTCTCTAATGTTGCCCCACAAATTTGCATAATTTTGTTAGGTATGGAGGAAGTTGCATCTGTACAATATAGGGCATGAAATGTTATTTAGATTCCTAATCAAAAGAAGAATGTGTTTTGATACACCTCCTACCACCAAGATTTAGCTTTTAACTAGGGTATTCTCTAGGAAAAAGTATTATTGTTAGAAAGGGATACCTCATCCAAACTTTGTATAATTGATTGGGAGCAGGGTTTAAATTGAAGAATGGGATATTATTTTTGAAATTGATGGTTAGGTTCCACCTGCATCGATGTGTGTCAACTTGAATTTGTAACATAGAATTGCTAGAATGTCTATTTGTTATATGTGCACTCACCTTACAGGTTATGTGGCCGTTGTCATGGGAGATTGGCTCATGTTTGAAGGTATTGTTGCATGCACACTTGTGCGAGGAGGGGATAATATTGAAGGTTATGAAGGAAGCTGTTATTTCATTTTTTAAAGTTTAGTGAATGTTGACTTGGTTGTGATATAGTTGTATGTGTACATGTCTAGATTCATGTACAAAGTAAATATGCATGGTTTTTGTAACAATACTAATGCTTAGGGAAACCAAGGACAAGGAGGTGGCTAGATGAGGCATCCACCATTGCTTTGGACCCTTGCTACTAAGTGAAAACATATCATAGAATAAAGTATTAAATGGGGCTTGCTTGCAAGAGAGAAGGAGGCTCAATTATCATCAAAAGGATTTCTAAAGGGGGCAGCATAACTACAATTGAGAGAAAAAGATTCCTTAGAAGGAGAGTGAGATATCTAGGAAGGGGGGTCATAGGAATTAACATAATAAACCATGTTAATGGTGCTTGCCTAAACAAAATTCCATTGTGGAGAGATAGAATCCTCTGGTGTGGGTTGGGGGGTTGAGTGGTACTTAGAGAAGTATTCATGCAAACAACGGAGGACGGGAGTATAAGGACATTCCCTCTCACAAAGAAATAAGATACAACAACGTTATGTTGATATTGAGGGATGGAAATGGAAGAAGAACAATGAGCCTTCACTTGAATATGGAACGGATGATATGGACTCCCAAATGGAGTTGTAAAAATATAGAAAATGAGTGGATTTTCTATCACATGAATTTTTAGGGTAAGAATGGGATACAACGCAAGTGTGAAAACTACTAAATAGGGAAATATGAGAATGGAGTTTCAAATTGATTTTAGGACCAAACTAAGAAATTAAAGGGTGAAAAGAAAGGGTAGGACACAAGGTATTATTTAGATTTTAAGGTCTTGATAATGTTAATCTTTGGTTGTAAACAATTAGGGTACTTTTGCTTAGGTACTAGATTAGATTTGATCATAAATTAGGAAAGGAAATTGAACAAGTAACTAAGGTTAATTCACCAACAATTTCTTTAGTAACCTATAAACCTTAATGTAGGAAATGCAAAGAGATGTTAATCAACATCTACTTTTATAAGAGGAGGAGAAATTGAGTTTAGTTTTGGCTCGATGCTATCAACATATCTCTATTTATCAATAATGTGAATTACTCACCATAATCTAAACTTAGTCCCAATTTAGTAATGACCCCATGTACTCTTTAACACTCAATTACATGGGCCCCATGTAATAATGAGCCACTTTATTCATATCTCCTCATTTCATGGTATTAAATACATTAAGAAATAAAATCCACTCTATGTTGGGAAGAAATTTATTGATCGAGTTAGAAAGTTGTTGATATTGAGTTCATATAGTTGGAGAATCATAATCATAGTATTTTGTTCTTCCTTTAAACCATTTCCTTTGTTCAATATGGAAATTCGAGATTTTTAAGTTAAGAGAATTTGGAGTATCTTTTTAAACTCAATCTTCCTTTAAATATTGAATTCAAAGACCATTAGAAATTAGAAGCTTAAGGAGTCCAAGGGTTCTTTATAAATCATTCATAAATTTAAACAGTAAAACAAAGTATGCAATACACATTTTCACATTTAGGGAGTTTATAAGTTTCCAAATTCTCCATATTTTTCGAGGTTCATGTAAATTTCAAATAGGGTGAGATCCATTTAAGAAAATATTAGAAAGTGAAAGAAACAAGAGTATAATAAAATGTGTGTTTCTTGTTTTATTTAAAATATTATCAAGGGCTTGAATTAGTTTGAGAAATCTTATCAAGGGCTTGAATTAATTCAAGAATATGATTATGAGGGCATGCAGTAGTGGGTACATTACATTGTGGTATTAGTGATCTAGTTCTCCCTCAAGGCACTATAAACTTGTGAAGAGTGAGACAATAAACACATTTTTTTCTTTAATGAATTTTAAATTAGGTATTATATGAACTCTTAAAAAATAGTATACATAGCATTTGAACAAAAATTATTAAATTAGATATAAATATTTTCAAATATTCAATATTTTAAAGTTTCAATAAATAATATTACTATATAAATAAAATATCACATTTAAATAAACATGGTATATAAAATTAAAAAAAAAAACTAATACCATTTCTTACCTTACTTATTAATTGTAATGAGGTTCCATCCTTATAATAAACTAAACTGCAATAAAGATCGACTCGTGGCATCAATTTGCTGACTAGAACCTTGGGAATCTGAAATACAGGTATTTTATTTTAAAAAATTATTTATTAAAATGGCAAATGGTTTTCCAATCCACCACCAAAGTTTTGAATGGTTGAGTCGTCAAGTTTCGTTTTTCATTCAGCTTAACATTTTTATAAAGCTATATGTAAACTATACATACTTATTATATTCATTTCCTTATTCACTTTGTTTAGAGAAAACTTGTATGATGTGATTATATAAATATTGGATTTTGATGTAATCGCTACACATAATTAACCAAACTCTTAATATGTTAACCTCTTCGTAAACCACTAGAGCGAAGCAATAGAGCTGGCGAAAGAAGCGGTCAACTCCCA